>JAXCGZ010018995.1:7500-132500 GCA_037179515.1 Halocaridina rubra | reverse complement strand
TTCAACATTAAACTATGGGAACAGAGGTAGCATTCAACCAGAGAAGTGACAAACCCGTGTTCAAACCCATCCAGAAGCATCATGAAAGGCATCCAATCTTAAATCCCTACCCCAACCCAGTCTGCTTAAACCCCCATTTGAATGGGGATTCATAGTGACATAAAATTGCAAACAAAATATATGGAAGGAAACTAATCCAAAACATCAAGAATGCTGTTGCTGTTGTTTGACAGTTTACGAGTCACAATTAATTGCCATGCAAATGGAGGTGGACACAGAAAGGTTATGCCTGGAAATTAAGGATGGATGCTCTTCCAAACGCCCATGGTGGTCTTGAACACGAGTCTGTAACCTCCCAATTCAAGAACACTAACCAAAGCGCTCCCTCAATACCCCCACGACACCAAGAATAAACATATAAAATAACTTACCCTTACGTAAGGTAAAAGCTTTACCCATTTTATAGGCTTGCCCACCGAGTCCTTCAATGACTTACATCCAGTTTCTGCCAAGATACCCTTCTCCAGTCTTTTATACTCTTCAGGTAGCCACTGCCCATACCTAACTGTATTCAATGAAAGACAATATAATACTGAAATATTGAAGAGAATATTATTATTAAAATTATTATTATTATTATTATTATTATTATGAGCCATGCCACAAGCCCACCAAGAGAAAGTCAAAGACTATAAACCAGATGGCTCCAGCAGGGGAAGTAAATCAGAGAGGAAAAGGAACATGAGAAGATAGAAAAAAATATAAAATGATACAACTCAGTAAATATTGAAGAGCTGGCATTATTCCATTAAATTTGAAAAATTCATCATCAAAGTCTAATAAAAGAAAATTTAGTTATTACTAGCATAAATTTCTGAAGCCCCCCTGAATTAAAAACATTTCTAGGCAATATCATGAAATATAATAGCAAAAGCTCTATGTAATTGTTTGCTGCTCTAGATGTCTCTGTTAAACCCCATTCAAATGGATGAGTCACTATTAATCCCCATTCAAATGGGGTGGACAGAAATAGGTTGAAGCTGGGGAATTAAGGCTGGATGCCCTTGCTAACACCATGCGGTGGGCTCAAACGCAGGTTTGTCCTTACTGAGTCGAGCGCTCTAATCACTGTGCTATTGTAGTCCCTAATATGAAGATGTACTGTACAGACAATTGTGAAATAAATAATATTGAATAAAATCTCTAGTAAAAATGGAGTAAAAAACTGTGCTATTACTAGTTTTATATACATATACCAATACTCACTTGGAATATTCTCAAATGCTATGTAATTGTAAAAGTATGTACTATATACATAAGTGCAATGCTGTCCCAGCACCAATTCCATCGCAAGAAAAGTGTAATTGAATTTTCTCGCTAGGTATTTTGTTCCGTAAACCTCGTAATATGACAGGGAATGTGTAGGACTCCTCACCAGTTCATTGTTGATCATATATTTTGCGATGTGCTTGAGGTAAAATAAAGCCTGAAAGCAAGTGAGAACAATCAGGGTATGGTACAGCAGATAACAAAATGAAAAGGGTGATCAAAACAGTGAAGTTAACACAAATAGTGACATAACCAACCCGTCTAACCCCTAATTCTAGGACTTTGATAGATCTGATAATAATAAAGTGGAAAGTATACCCTACTGGGACGAAATTCCCTGCCCAATTGCAGATCACGAGCTCAACATTGCTATGCTAATAATAAACAGGCCCAAAATGAAGACTCTCTTCAAGGCATTCCGTTGTCTGAAAAATTACTCCCCTGATATCTTTTGTGAAGCATTAATCAACAACAGAAATGTACTTAATGGCATAATAAACACTGATAATGTCGATTTGCAGGTTGAAATTCCAACAAAAGTCTTTTGTGAATGCTTAGATAGTTGTGCACCCATTGTAACAAGAAATATAACCCACCCCTCAGCCCCCTGACTAACTTATAACATCAGAGAGGCAATGCAAATCAGAAATCAAATACAAAAAGAGCTAAAAATGAATAGATATGATATGACTCTATGTAAACGTTATAAAGTAGAAAGAAACGTGTCAGATCCCTCATTCACATAAGTAAAAAAACTTTTACATAAAACAATTTAATGACTCTAGACATGATACAGTGGCAACATGGAAAGTGATAAGAAGCATGATACCAAACGGAAAGAATACCTCAGAAAGTTACAAAAATATTACGGAGTTGAAAGACAAAGCGGAAAACTTTAATAACTATATTGCTAACGTTGGGAAAAATACATATGAGAAAACACAAGAAAACAACAAGTCAGTGAACATGAGTAATTACTTAAACGACAATTCTTCCAATGTAAACATAAAGAGATTACTTCAAGATCAATCCTGTCGATTGTGCAACCCTAATTCTTACCATAAAGAGCCTAAGAAACTCTGGTTCTTATGGTCCATATGGTATACCATTTCATTTCATCAAAGATGCTCTACCCATGATTGTATTTCATATTCTAGCTATTATAAACACTTCCATCGTTACTAAAAGGTTTCCGGACTCTTGGAAATCACAAAATATCTCTTCATAAAAAAGGGAGACAGAGAAGATGTGACAAATTATCGTCCCATTTCCGTGCTACCCATTTTCTCTAAAATTTTAGAAAAAAAATGTTGCATGCCAACTTATGTCATCTTTAGAGTCACTCCTCAAAGTAACAAATAGAATTTACAATAATATTGATAAGAAAAAAGTCTTCCTTCTTGTATAATTACTTATCTAAATCTTTCGACAGTGTAAACCATGAAATTCGCATTATTAATGTACTAACCTAAATATCAACCCGACCTGGTTTATAGAGAATCTATCTAATTGCAGACAGTCTATACTTTTAACAGCATTATCTCTACTCAAAAAATTTATCATTTGGTGTTCCCCAGGGATCAGTAATTGGTCCTATCTTCTTCAACATTAACGTATATGATGTATCTTCCTTCATTTCAGACTGTCTAGTTGTACAATATGCAGATGACACAACTACTCCTTAGTGGTGATATTAATAATCTCCCAGAGCTAACCTTAAGAGCAGAAAACACTCTGTCAAAAATTAAAGCCTATTTTCAAGAAATTGGGCTGTTAATTAACGAAAGTAAAACGCAAGGCATGTTTATTGGTTAAAGTTACCATATAACAAAGTCCAAAAAACACAATAAATTTTTGCAGCAATATCATTACACCTAGCAAAACAGTCAAAAATCTAGGAATTCACTTGGATAACTACATGTTGTTTGATTCACATATAGATAAAGTATGCAAAAAGGTTACAGGAACATTAATGTACTTCATGTATAAAAAACAATTTTGAGACTACCACTCAAATAATGATTGTTGAATCTCTAGCCCTAAGTCACATTAATTACTGCACAACTGTATGGGGAGCTACAACTATAACTCAGATAAATAGGATACAGAAGCTTATTAATTTTGAAGCTCGAGTTGCCCTGGGAGGAATAAGAAAATATGACCACATCACACCAGCTCTCAAAAAACTTGGGTGGCTGCATGCAGAAAACAAGGTAGCCTATGCTATTTATGTCTTTGTATACAAAATTTTGAACCATCATTATCCTAGCTGGCTATTTAAATTAAAAAACAGTCAGGGATATAAGGGGAACCAACACAAGACAGAGTAGTGAGCTCTTTATTCAGAGAACAAACACAGAAGCAGTTCTAAGATGATCACTATTAAAGGGCCAACACTCTGGAACAATATTCCAGAGCATCTTAGAAATTCATCCTCCTCCACAGCTTTCAGAGGGAAACTATATAGTTTTCTTATGGACAAATAGTTGCTGCTCACACACTAATTAAAGATAATGATTTAATGAATTTCCCTTAACACTAAGCACTCTATATGTAAATTGATATTGCCTTCTTTGTTCTCCAAGTTAAGAACTATTCATTCTCATTGTAAAGAATACAAATGTGGTGCTAATGCCGATAATACCTGTATCAAGTGTTATTATTACTACTTTATTATTATCATTATTGTTAACATTTTTTTATTACAGTATGATTATTGATATTATAATTTTTATATGTATCTGTTAACTCAAGGTAATCATTTTCTAGGAAAGCTATATTTCTTTTAAGTGTATGTATTACTTTCTTACTTATTAGTTCAATTACATGTATACTTATAAGTTACTCTTAGTTTTGTAAACAAATAGCCACTGTAAAAAAAATTTAAATAAATGTTTGCTTATCTGGTACATTCTGGAACAGCTGTTTTGACACTGGCTGTTTGGCACTAGCTGTGTTGGCACTGGCTGTTTGGCACCTGCTGTTTTGGTACTAAATCCATTTGTTGAGGGGACAACCTGGCACTAAGAAGAATTTGATATTTTGAAAACTAACCTAGTCTCATCTAACCTACTATGCGTGCTTTGACTCAGCCATCCCCCATACAAAGGGGTTTGAGACCGTAATATATGAATTTATGTATGTAATCTTGCAACAATAATGTAATCAATGCATGACCATTTCATATACTTTCAAAACATGCTAGTCTTTGCAGGTATTATTAGGCATATGTACTGAATATCACTCAAATTACACTGTCCTTTTTTCTGATATTTTTTTTACACAATGTCTGCTCCCTCCCAGATGGCTTGCAAGCAGAGGAATCAAAAGGTACAATGATATAAAAAACTTGCTATATTCACAAATATTTGCTCAGGCACATTTATGCACACAATATAGACACAAGATCAGGCCACAATAAGTTTCTTGTTTTCCGTGTCTTTATTAATCTTTATTCTAAGAGAAGCAAACACAAATAGGTTGAAGCTAGAGAATTATGGCTGAAATCCCTTCCTAACACCCAGTAGTAGGCTCGAGCATGGGTTTGTCACTTCCTGAGTCACACACACTAACCACTAGTGTGCTACTGTGGTCCCTAGCCAAGGTCACATTCATAAAAAAAAAATTGCTAAAATCCAATACCAAATGCCACTCACCCTCCTGGATGTTAAAGACTCTCATTAGCCTACCTAAAGGCTATATTAAAAGCATTTAAATTCTCTTCACAATTCTCTACTGCCTATTCAACCAAGTGTCTATAACACCTAAGTTGTAACTGTTCCACTCTCTAAAACTCAACCCCCACGTCTTTAACTCTCTCATTACTTACCTTAAGAATAATCTTATTTGCAGATTCTCTCAGGCACTGTATCTCCAGCAAAGGGGCCTATACTTAAGCCCATGCCACCTCCTTTCAAATGGGGATTACTAGTGATGCACACAACAGCAAACAACTGCATCTCCAGCACTTAGTTTTTTTCCACTGCACTGACTGTCCAACATTCAATACCATACTAAAATGTCAAGCTTTGTCTGTCTCGATATGAATCTTGGTTTACATACCCAACTCAGTGCCAACAGTCATTTGCCCCTGTTCACCCACTCCTAAAGTAGGTGACCCTAGAAGGGTAGTGGGGGAAAACTGCAGCAGTCCTTGAGCCCCAAGAAGCGAAGAGAAGTGATTGCAACATAATAGTTTCAGGTGAATGTGTGCTTTGACTCGGCCTCCCCCTTAAAAGGAGTATTGCATCATTGAATATGTATGATTAAAGCTAATTTTGAGGTTATTTGTATTTTTTAAAATATCGAAACCTCTATAAAGTGATTACTATCACATTTTTTCCCCATGACTTGCTCATCCTACCAGGGATATACGGACCCTTTCCAGGTATTTTCATTACTCAACTTGTTCCTTCATCTTTTCTTGCTCTCACATATAGTTAACTTCGATGAACACTCCTCACCACTTTTTAACTTTTCATTTTTGTAATTGGCCAAATAAGTTCCTTTACAGTTTCATATTACCCAATCAAATTACAATTTTCCATATACAGCGTATATGTTTTTCTGAGTTACCAGTGGCAAGGAGATGATGGACACCACTCGATGTCCCTTCCACATCCCCCTCACAGCCAATGGAAAATCTCTGAGTCACAAGGGAACTAGGTGAACACAAACTTCCATTTCTTACAATAGAGATGATATTAAAGGTAAATATTAACATTTGGTATCTTGTAAAGATGAGTAACTCCAAGCGATATACACTTAAATAACCCCAAAAACTTTTTTATTGAGTGAGGTAAGGTGACTTATCTAGTAAATATGAATAATCCTAATAGCACCCTGGAGTTACTTTTCGTCAAAACATCCAAAATTAGTACGTAAATACATAGAAATAAAATAGATGAAGTAACACAATAAGAAATAAAATAAGATGAAGTAACACAATGAAGTTGGCATTCGAAAAAAGTGATTCTGAAACAAAGACCAGTATTCATTCCATCAAACCACTAAAGCTCATAAAAGGGTGATCACTTACTTGAAATGGGATTCGCTCTGGCACACCCCGTAACAAATACATTAGAAACTTCATTCTCGTTTCTCTGGTTAAGTAGTTATAATCAACACACTCGATGCCATCTTTAGTCTTGCAGAAACGACTCGTTTTTAATGCGATAAGTGGTCGAATATCGTAAAACTTGTACTCCTACAAAAAATAAGACATTTGTTAACATTATACAAATTATACTCATGCTATCATATACATATTATACTATACTATTGCAATTCTGTATGTATACACAGTAATAAGTCATCAGGGAATGAAACTTTAATATCACCTCAAAGTTTTAAGCCTAAAAGTTTTAGGGGAGGCTTCCAACATAGCAATAAATGCATGAGAATTCAATATTGATCTCATCTAAAAAATCAATGCCTTCAAATATTAGGGGAAGCTTCCAGCACTGCGGTAAGTGCATTTGAAAATTCATTGTTTGTCACCTAAAAAATTATTACCTACAATTATCAAAGGAAGCTACCAGTATTGATATCTTTACTAGTAATTGCTAGTTAAGAGGAGCAGTGGGTTAGCAATCCCATCTTCCTTAATCTCATATTCATTTGGCAAGACAATTCTTTAACAATATGAAGAAGGTAGGATACTGAGGTATTATGATGCCATGTTACCTTGGCTAATTTTTTGCAGTTAGTGCCAACTCAACACTCTCCTTTTGGAATTAATGTCAAATAAAAAAAAATATGGATCTTGTTAAAATGAGTCACCCACAGAACCTCATGTAAATTTAAATAACTCCGAAAATTGTTAGCAAAGGTTTGGAGACTTGCCTCGCAAAGATCCCCAAAAAAATAAACACAAGTGAGACAAAACAAAGAGTAACATGAAGTAATCATATGACAGGATGATATGGACTCCTACTGATTATTTAACTAAAAATACTAAAGTACTGTACATTTATTAAAAACGTTGGTGATTGTTGATAATCATATACACTACATAGGTACAGTTAGGGTTAACAAAATACCCTAGTTTTTCTTATGTTTAGTAATGAATGTGCTAATACTTTTGAGACAGGTTCTTTGATAAGGATAACACAATGTTGTTTGTTGTTTTATGTCACTATTATTACCCTTCTGAGTGGGGGTTGGCACAGGCAGGTTGAAGTAGGGGAAATGAAGCCGCTTGCCTTCCTTTACACCCTTCAAACACAGGCTTGTTACTTACTGACCCGTGTTCTATCACTGAACTACCATGGCCTGGTCCCCTTCCCATGCAGTGTGTTAAAAAAAAAAAAGCATTGGATTCTCAGAGTGCAACTCATATTGCACTCCTCAGATGAGGCTCTTTGCAATCATATATATCTGTGGGCAACATGAGCCAACTAAAAGGGATTGGGATGAGAAAAAGTAAGAATCCTATTTTCCATCAGTATTTTTTCTTTTTATGAGTGTGACATCGGGACAGGCAAGAAAATTACCCTCTTCAAGCCAAGGCACGAAGAAAATATAGAGGCTCAAGGGCAAGGCAGAAATAGGGGACTGATACACAATAGGAAAAGGACAGGCTAAAAGAATAGTCGAAGTACTGAAGACCTAGAGATATGGCAGGATTAGGCCCCGAGATGATGACGATAGATCCACTTTTTGAAGAAACAGGTTATAAGAATTAGGGAAGACAGAAAGAGGGGGAGAGTTCCAGAGTCTAGAGGTGGATGGGAAGAAGCAGTCATTGCACTGACCAATCCGCGAGCTACAAATCTCCACATAGTACTTGTGAGACGAGGCCACTTGGGGTGTTACGCGGCCTCAGCAGTGGGGGTGGGATCCAACTTGCCAACTCATCACAACAGCGATGGAAGTAGTAGCGACAAAAATAAGGAAGGGATGATATTATGCGGCAAAGAAAAAGAGAATCCAGGTTAAAAATAAGAGAGGGGTGACTGATGAGTCTGACTGCCTTAGAATCAACTCTATCAAGGAGATAAGTATAAGAAGAAGCACCCCAGATGTACGAGCAATACTCTAAGTAGGGAGGGATAAGACATTTATAGATTTTAAGCAACTGGAAAGAGGAAAAGTAATGATGAAATCAAAACAACACCCCCAATTTTTTGGATGAAGATATAGTAATTTGTATTATGCGATTCCTCCAAAACAAGCTAGAGGATATTTGGATTCCTAATATGGTAATAAAATTAAAAAGGTAAATTTCCTTAGTTTCAAAGACAATAGGGCTATCAAGAGAGCTAATAAAAGTGAATTTAAGCTGGGTGTAACGAGGAATAATGAAGCTTTACTACTTCCCTCTTCCTGTTGAGCTATGGTCTTTATATTTCCTTGACTGTTGTGAAAGCCAACTAAATGAGGCAGAGTAAGGGGACTGGGAATCCCTTCCTTTGTGTTTTTCTCCCAAAAAGGCTTTTTTTTATGCTCTGACTTACCCACGCCCTTTATAAGGGGGATTATGGAATTTGCATACATAGTTTTGTTTTTGTGTATGACACCAGGCTTTCCAAGCAATATTCCCTTAATCAGACCCGGGCACCAAGATTAAATCTAATTAAAATGACGAGAAATACAGCATAGGGAAATCGAGATGGGGAGTGGTATGATTTGTTAGATGTGAAGGGATAGCCTGATATGTGTAATGAATATGCCAGGATACTTGGTGTAGATGTAGGCATAGAAAAAGAGCTGTAACTAAAGGAAGACTTCGGATACAGCTAGTTCAATTTCAATCCAAAAGACATTCAATTGTAGTATTGCAATGAGCAGCTGGTGCCACTGGTCAGATAAAGTATTTGTTAAATGCACAACACGTAGATAATATATATTACCCATGATAAAAGGAGGATCTTGTAAAGTTGAGTAACCTCCCAGAACCCCATGGTAAAATTACATACATATAAATGGACCCATTACTCCTTGTAAATACCCACAAGGTAGGCGGACAAGGATATTCTACAGTGAAGTCCGACAGCCGCAGCTGGTTTACCCCCACCGCTTCATCACATGGAAACTCCCCTTACACCCATCCATCACAGTTCGCTGAGCTAGCAGTTGTGAGAAATCCCTTTGGCTAATGTTATATAAAATCATATAACTCCATACTCTGCTAGATGAGGTTAGGTAATGTCTGATTAAGTTTGATGACTTGCCTTGCAATTATGACTAACCCTGCAGCATCCTGGAGTTACTCTACTTTGCAAGACCCATAAATTTATTCAATACCTACTTTTTGAAATCGTTGCCAATTCTTCACTATAAGCTCTCCTTCACGCCGAGTCATCTGACCGAGTTTTATGAAGAGATGTGGATTTTTCTTAAGAAACGATTGTCTCCATACACCCTTCAAGTGGAACATAGTGATTGGAAGAGAAAAGCATTCTTTCTGCAACTCAGTGAGTGGCCAATTCATTTGAATATCAAGGTTTTTCAATATCTGTGAACATAAAAAGAGTAAACATTATTAATCATGTATTCTGTAAGAATACAATATTCATGATATGAAAATTTGGGAGTAAACCTGGTGTGGCTGTTGGGCTTCAAAGTAGATCACTACCCACTTACCCTATAGATAAACAAAGCAAACTGGTGGGGAGAATTGTGGCAGCCATTTATCCCAAAGGAGCTAAGAGGAGTGAACAAGGTATACTAGTTTCTGATGAAAGTTTCCGATTTGACTCGGACACCCCCACAAGGGGTATAAGCCATTTTATATGTATATAAGTACTTTGCAATTTACAGTAAGAAGATAAGCCAATGATATATAAAACAGTCCCACATGATGCTATTACAACAGCGCTTAAAAAAGTGGCCACTGTCATTTCCCAGTCCCTGGCCACTCAGTAAGTACATTAAATACACCAAAAAAAAAAAAAAAAGGGCAAGTTGTCAATGAAACCAACTACACCATCAGTTTGAGCACAATATAAGGCTTGAACTGTATATGCTAATCAGAGAATACGGTAGCACAATGGTAAGAGGCCTCGATCAGGAGGTGACAGACTTTCAATCGAGCCCACCTTGTGGTGTTAGGAAGGGCATCCATCCTTAATTCCTCAGCTCCAACCTGTCAGTGTTGACCCTTAAAATGAGAATTTATAGTGACAAAATGGCAAAAAAATTCTATATGCTAACTCTGTAGATACTCACCTGAAAACAGAAAGCATAAATAATAAGTACTTAGAGGATATGAAAACTTTCCATATTCAAAAATAAAAAATCAACAATTTCAAAAAAAAAAAAAAAATATATACAGTACTAACTTTGACATTTTAAGTGTCACTATTAATCACGATTCGAATGGGAGAGGACATAGGCTGGAGCTGGGAAATTAAAGCTAGATGCTCTTCCCAACATCTTGCAGTGAACTTGAGCATAGGTTAGTCACTTCCCGAACACAGCTCTAAACACTCCACTACTGCAGTACACAATAATAATAATAATAATAATAATAATAATAATAATAATAATAATAATAAAATTGCTAATAATAATTATAATAATAATAATACTATAATATAGACACCGTGGCTCAAGCGGTAGCGTCCGCGACTCTGAGGCATCAGGTCGAGGGTTCGCGCCCTGTCACGGTCTGAGGTTAGCAACTGCATGCACTCAGGGTGACGATTACATCTACCAAAACAAGTCCTTCGCAAGAAGACACCCGTCCTAGTCCTTTGTAGAAAAGGGAATCTGTGACGTAAAACCAGAACAAATATTAAAAAATTCATAATACTAAAATATGGAAAAGAGTAAAACACTACTCATACCCTGAGATGTTTGGGTGTTGGGAGATATGGGCCATGAAAGTTTTCCGGAGGAAGTTTTCCCTTTTTCTTTTCTTCTTTGGTTAGTTTTCCTTCCTCAAGGCGATCAAAATACTCCATCTGGTATTCAATCTTTTTTTTAATATCTTCTATGATTTCATTTTCAGTAAATTTGCTTTTTAATCTGAGAGTTTTGTAATAATGAGGCCAATACAAACATTCCTCAGGAATATCTTCAATGTTTTCAGGCGGAACTCCAACCCCTGGTGGGAAGTCATAAAATGTATCGTCATATTTTCGTTTTTTCTTCTTTTGATATTGATAACCAAGTTTATAAAGTATGGCATTTTTATGTATTCGTTTTTGCACTTCAGAATGTACACTATATAGAGCTTTAATTTCATCGAATTCGGTGTATGCCTGAGATGAAGAAGTTCCTGCAGCATCTTCAGTGTTTTCACATACCTCTGAACTCCACCTTAAGTTTTCTTCTTCATCTGCTGCATAGCATGAGGAACTCAGTTCCATCTCCTCAGCTTTAGCTCTCATATTTTGCAAATCACGTAGTCTTTGCTGCAATTTTTGTAGTTCGTGAGCTTTGTCTTGGTTAAACTGATTGTCATCAAAATTTAAATCTTCAGTTTCCGAAAATGATGTGCTGGAGTAATTGTCGTATTCTTGAGTCTCGAAAACTCTTCTCTTGTTACGAGAGACTGCTCCTTCCCCAAATTTCCTCTTGGATGACATTGCTTTTCAATACAAACCTGTTAATACAGACAAAAATGGTAATATGTTCAGGTCAAAATGCCAATAGCAAAAGTAATATACTGTACTGTGTAATTATTACTATTATGACTTCAGGAGGAAGACCCCCAAACAAGTGACATGTATGTAGTGAAATTCCAAAAGAAGGAGAGCATGTCATCCTTAAAATACCCAGATCTTATAAATATTAATAATCCAAAGAACATCATGTAAATTTAAATAAGACTGGAAATTGTTAGCTTGGTTTGGGTTTAGTTTGCAAGGGTAAGATTAGGTTAGGGAACTTGCCTTGTAAATATTATTAGCTCTAGAGCACCTTTACAAGATCCAAATTTCCATTCTAAACTCAGGTTGTCCATGAGAATTTGAGAATTCTTACTGGCAGGGTCACACTCCAGAAATGAATGGTTAGGTTAGATGTGGTCAACAATCTAGAATCTAGACCGCTGCCAGGGCAGGGAAAATACGTCAAGCGGAACATGCTTGAGGGACACTTTTAACCTACCAACCCTAAATAGCTTTTGTTTGCCATATTGCGACATGCCCTTACCAACATCCCACAATGGGCTTGATCCCAGGTTTGTCACTTCCCATGTCAAGAGATCTAACCACTGAACTACCACGGTTCCATAGCCAAACCTAACCGAATATGATATCATAGCTATCAAGAGATTTTTCCAAACTGTAAGTGTAAGGTGTGAACTAATTACCTTACATATAAATAAACTTCAAACAATCATTTTCATTATCAATTCGTTTCTTAACAAGGGGAGAATTATACAAGCAAACCTGGTCATACCTAATACTGTAAAATACATTATATCATGAGGCTTCATATAACAAGGACTTTCCTTACATACTACTTGGTTCTGGAGTCAATCATAGTATCAAGTATCGTCCACATTAGCTTCGGACCTCCCACTACTTGGTAGCATTATGCTACAAATGAACACATTCTTATCAAATGAGATGAGCTTTTAAAGATTTTAATGTTTTATGAAAATTTGTTTACCTCAATCTGAGAGAGAGAGAGAGAGAGAGAGAGAGAGAGAGAGAGAGAGAGAGAGAGAGAGAGAGAGAGAGAGAGAGAGAGAGAGAGAGAGAGAGAGAGAGAGAGAGAGAGAGAGAGAATTTTCATCATAAACAGTACCCGTTCATTAGAAAAATATTAAACTTTAAACACAATCCAAAAAATTTGAGTAAATATTCGCTTTCTTCACCCCTTCCCTAGCCTACCCAAGAAATCAATGTCATCATAAATTCCTGAAATGCGCCACGCTTCTGAATAAACACCCAAATTTACCTTATTAAGGTAGTTAAGGCTTCAAATTTGAGACAGCTTTGGTTAGTTTGGTTAAGCTGGGTTAGGTTAGTTAGAAATCAGCATCATCACTATCTCCTAAATGTGCTACGCTGTTGCATTAATACCCAAATTCACCCTGTGAAGGTATGTTAGGTTTAAAATTTGAGTTAGGTTTGGCTAAAAGAGTAGTATAGATTAGGTTTGTTAGAATAGGTTATTTAGGTACCCACCACTGCCAACAAATACCAGCCCCAAAATGTATATTATTGAAGACAACTATCAGATTAATTAAAAATACATAAAAACTTATCAAAAAAGAATGGTGTTAAGATTCATTTTATGTACCCCTACCATAGACTCTCTAGAAATCAGTGTTACCAACACTTTCTGACATGTGCTGCGCTGCTGTATCTTCTTCTTCGTCTACATCTTTTCCCACTTTTATGTGGGGTCGATGTTTCTGGTCAGTTTTCTCCATTTGTTTCTGTTCCATACCTCACCACCCAACAAACCTTTAGATCTCAGGTGGTCATTGATGCAATCCATCCACCTACGCTTTGGTCTCCCTCTCCTTCTCCTACCCTCTATATCCATTTCCATCACCCTCCTCCCAACATACTGTTCATCCCTCCTAACGACATGACCATACCATCTTAGTCTACTTTCTTGTATCTTATCTGATATTTCTCTAACTTTTGAGGTACCTCTAATTACCTCGTTTCTGATCTAATCGCTTCTTGTCACCCCACACATCCATCTCAGCAGCTGCGTTGCTGTATAAATACCCAAATTCACCCAATTAAGTTATGAAAGGCTTCCAACTTGAGTTAGGCTAGGTTAGCTTGGTTAGATTGGTTGGTTAGGTTAATTATATGACGTTACAAAAGTACTCACCACCGCCCACCAAAATAGGCTCTAACACACAAAAATAGTAATTGAAGAAGAAAACAATGATCAAATTACTTCAAAACACATTGAAACCTATCAGAAAAAGAAAAGAGTTTTGTCCACTAATATAAAGGGTGCATAAAACGAATCTTAAACTGAAAATAGTTTGGTTCAAAAACTGAAAGGGTGCATAACACGAATCTTAACGGAAAATAGTTTAGTTCAAAACTTGTAGGGTTACATAAAATAAATTTTACCCAATATTTGATGAGGTGCAAGATTTAAGGAGGGGTGCTTAAAATCAATATATATCAAATTTTCCTCCAAATTAAATAAGGAGATATCTTAAAGTCTATCATAGAATCTAGTAACGGTTTATACCTAGAAAGCGATGAGAGAGGATTGTCGATTTTGAACAGAAGTCAGATCACGATATTTTTGTCGAGGTAAACCAAAAAAACTAGAAAACACAAACTCACATCTAAAGTTAAACTAGAATAGTAGAAAAGCTAAACTATTGTTCTAGTAAAAATATATGCATTAATTTAGATACTAATATACATCTAAATTTGAGCATAATTATTTTAATAAACACTAGAAGAATATTCTGGTTAAAGCAATTTTTCAGTATTTGCTTAATTTGTACATATAACAAACTACATACATATGGAGAGTTCACTATCCTCTTGAAATTCAACCTTTACATTTATTTTAACTTGAGATACTACATTTTCACATAGCTCATTCTACAAGAGCCTTCTTATAATGGGGAAGGCAGAGTCAAAGCATAAGCTTGATTTTTTGTGGGAGAAATTACAAAGAAGATAACTCCCAGTTCCTTGGTTTCGTCCCATTTAGTCGACTTTTACGACTAGAAGGGGTACACGGAGGTGGTTTTCATATCTTCCTCCATCGATAAATATTTTACAAACATTTTATCATAAATATTTTTATAACAAATTTGATTTAAAAAACGTCCGTTTTCTTAATTATTCCTTCGAGTACAAAAATATATATTTTGTGTTATATATACTTAATTAATGTGTTCCTGAACGTAATTATACATGTCTAGAATCAACATAAAAATTCGAGTTACGTTATTATTTTAAATTACAAAAGTATGAATGATAAAATAAACCATCAAATCAATGTATATTTTATTATGCAATACACGAATATCCTGTTATATACTCCAAACTGCTACAAGAAAGCAAAAAATAAAATGTTAAAATCATTTGTAACACAGCTTCTTTATTATGTGCGGTTAAGAGAGAGAGAGAGAGAGAGAGAGAGAGAGAGAGAGAGAACCTTAATAGGATAAATTTGGATGTTTCTACAGCAGTCTGGTTCACTTGCAAGCTGGTGGGGTCTCGTTTCTTGAGTTAACAATGGCGGGCTCTCTTTCTGACCATATTTTTAGTAATTAACCATAAATTATATGCGTGATTTATACCAAGAATGGGTGACGTGAGCTCTAAGTATATATGTCAAAGAATAACTATTTGAAGAGGTATAAATACTTGTTATGGAGGGGTGTATAACAGGGCTCTTAACCCATCAAGTTTTACTTTATATTGTTCTAAGAGTCTAAGGCTGCTGGACACTTAGTGGAAAGTGGCTGGCCATTTAGTGGCCAACCACTAAAAAAAATTGGACTCGTGTATTTACAGTGAAGACAAACCACACAGAGTGGACAGCACTAAACAGCCTAAAAGAGTGGATACGAAGTGGATGGCCATTTTTCACTAAAACTGTCCCGTGTGCAGGTAGCCTTAAAGTTTTTAATTACTCTTTTTGACTCCCATGGACTAAAAGCACTCTACAGAAGTACATAAGCTAGTTCTGTTTGATCTCGGCAGTATTAGTGTAACTGTTTTGGACATTACTGTTACTGTCATATTTGGTTTTAGCAAACAGTTTGCAACAAATTACAATCACAATCTAAAGCATAGTCTTCAGTAAAATTAATTTATTACTAGTATATGGACTCAGTTCCTTAAGGCGTCTTCTATTTCTTCATAATACATTACCTTTAGGCTTCTTCACGTCATATAATCTTGGCTCACTACATTCCTGCTCTATAGTTCCTTAAATCCATTAGTTAATTTGGTTTTTGCTGTAGAACTATCATTCCTGGCACTAATTCTGGGAGTTTTGAACTTACATAATGATGATAATACTTTACAACTAGATTACTATTACAGAGAAGTTTCAGGATTCTTAAAACCAAACAAAATAGTATCTTTTAGCAAGCAAATTTGAACGCATTTTTTTGCCATACAGTAATTCAGCTGGACTTGGAGTTCTGCTGTTTAGTGTTGTACTATTAAAACAATAATGTAATCTGTGGAACATTACCTGAGTTTAGTTTTTTAAGAACAGATTTTAACCACATCAGCCAATCTCTCAACAAACCATTACTTTGGGGCAGTAAAGACTACCTGTAATATGTACAAAATTCCATTGCGCTGAATAATTTCTGAAATCTGCTGCACTATACTGAGATCCATTATAACTCTAAAGGCGTTTGGGCACCCTATGAATAGCAAAACTTAATTACTTCATTATCAGTAATTGACTTTAACCCACTTAAATCACTAGACTATATCTTGTGACAGTGACGGAATATCATGTGAAAATATAGGTTCCTTCTCAGTGCTTATTGTATTCTGCAGACATATGTCCTCTTAAACTGTAATTCATTTAATACAAGCCATCATATTTGGGCAGTAATGTGAATCTTTTGCCCTAAGGTGGGACTTTGTTACGCTGATGACCTGCATGAATAAGAATCAGATACTCTTTCCCCCCAAAAAAACTCTGGGATAATAAGTCTCTGACCAGCATATATTATACCAACTTCTACTGATAATTAGTCTCTCATTGTCAAATAAGGGCGAATAACCTTTGAAACTATTCTTGCATGATCTGGCCATAAGTTTATTAACTGTTCTCTTAATACAGACAGTTCAGTGTCCTGCTGACTAGGTGAATCATAAATGCTTAGATTCATAATATACTGATGTTGATGTCATCTTTGAGGTCATCGTTTCTTTTGATTCTTGTTTTGTGGACTTAATTGCTAGCATTTATATACAAGAAGTTCCTCATTCAACTGTTCTTTCAAAATTTTACTTTACCATAATGTGAAGAAGGAGACATTTTGCCATGGATTTTCCCTATCCTCTTGTTTTGTCCTTCTCTTTCATAGTAACCCTATGATAATTTTTTCAATATAATATTATTTAATTATTCGTAAGTTCATCTTACTGTCTTGTGAACAGTGTATTAAAGATAATTTTCCGTGATGATTTCTGTTACCGATCTTATACCTTATTAGGAATGAGAACGTTGTTTATAGCTTTATGTGTCACTCTTAATCCCCATTATAGGTGTTGATACAAAAAGGTTGGAGTTGAAGAATAAAGGCTGGATGCCCTTCGAAAGGAAGTGTGGTGGATTCGAAGATGGGCTGTCAATACCCAAGTTCAGTGCTCTTACAACTGCTCTACTGCAGTCCCAATATTATGGTTGGGAATAATTATCCTCAAAAAATTTACCTTCAACTACCTGCGTGTGGCATAAAAAGAAAACATTTATTAAGGTCTACTTTACATATTTACGTAGATTAATATACACCTCATAGTTTGATTCTACTTTTAGGAGCTTTTACACAGGGGGACGTCTGGGATTATTCCTATAACCACAAAAATTACTGATGTCCCATTCAAAAAATATATCATTTATATTCAATGGCCACAATCCCTCTTGTAAAGGAGTGGCCGAGTCAAAATATACATACTCACCAGAAGCTAATATATCTTGATAACTCCAAGCTCCTTGGGGATAAAGGGCTCCCATAATTTCACCAACCACCATGCTTGGGTCTATAATGGGGTAAGTGGGGATATCTATTCATGCACTATTAAAACGTGAAGGCGATCACCGTTGCGGACACTAAGTCCACGACTTTGAGGCGTTAGGTCAAGGGTTTGCAGCCCGCCACGGTCTGAGGTTAGCAAGGGCATGCACTCAAGGTAGCGATCACAGCTGCTAAAACCAGTCCTTCTCAAGAAGGCATTGTCCAAGCCATTAGTAGAAAAGTGAGTCCTTGACATAAAACTGATCAATATTAAATCCTGAAACTCAAGGGTCAACTGCCAGATGGAAAATTTTTAGGAGACAGACCTGGAAACATGTAGAAAGAAGACTGATCCAACTGACAGGCTGAAAAGCCTACCTGGGAGTGGAAGTAAGAAGTATGAAGAGTGGAAAAGATGATTGATCCCACTGAGAGACTGAAAAGCCTATCTGAGAGTGGCAGTAAGTTAATAAATAAATAAATAAGTAAATTTATTAAACAGTATTAACAAAAGTGGCAACATAAACCAAAACCTGAAACAGAGAAATTTCCTATGACTGTACAGGGATATTTCTCATTTGTCTAACCGCTGCAATTAATCTAGGATTGTTTCCTGGTGCGATCTTCCAATACTGTTCAACTGGGGCTTTCAGAAGGTTATTTAGCTTGTCCAGAGGATCACATGTAGTAACACCCAAGTCTTCTAAGATGTTACATATGTAATCTGAAAAAGAGTTTAAAATACAGAAATTAAAGAGGGCAAGTATATATATATATATATATATATATACATACAGTAATCCCTCGCTATATCGCGACTCACCTACCGCGAATTCAGTGCATCGGGGATTTTTTGGTGAGCAAAAAAAAAATTAAATGATTGAGACACCAGGACAGGCCAAAAAATAATAATATAAAACAGCCTTTATCGGGCCTGGGCACGAAGAATACATAAAGTAAAGAGAAACAGAGATGAAGAGTGTAATGACCTGTCAGATGTGAAGGGATTATAAAAGATGTGTGATGAATATCCAAGAATATTCAGGGTAGCTGGTGCCATGAGTCATCTTAAAAATGCATCCTCCTTTGCAGCTTTCAAAGGCAATCTATATAGTTTTCTTTTGAACAAATAGTTTCTGCTCACACATAAACAAAACTTAATGATTTAATGAAATTTCCCTAAACATTGACCTCTACATGTAAACTGATATCGACTTCTCTGTTCTCTAAGTTAAAAACTAATTATTCTCATTGTAAAGAAAACAAATATGGTGATGATGCCGATAATAATGATACTGTATCGAGTGTTATTATTATTACTTTATTATTAACATTAATGTTAACATTTTTATTACAACATTATTATTTTCTAAGAAAGCTACATTTAATTTAACTATGTATTACCCTCTTACTTATTAGTTCAATTACATGTCTACTTATAAGTAACTTTTAATCTTAGAAGAAATGCCATTGTACAAAAATGGAAATAAATGTTTGTTTGTTTGTTTCCCTCCGTATCAGCTGATGCTTATTCAGGCACAGTATCTTACTCATAAAATATTTATTTACTCACCTTATTTGGGGTTTATCTAATTTTCAAGATTCTAGACTATTATTTAAATTCCTTGGTTCTAAACATTATTCTATCTCTCGATCATGCTGCACGAAATCTTAACGTAAATAAAGTCAGCTGAGAGAAAAAGAAAACGTATACAATTCGTTCAAAGAAAACATATATCGTACTGTATATGAGAAACTTAAATGAAATATGTATATTCTCTACACGCTATTTCCCTGACGATATTATATCGAAAGATTGTTTACTGTTTGTTCTTAATGCTTTTTTCAATCTTCATAATATCATGTTCATATAAATTTACGCTTGCGTGCTGTTATCAATAAAGTAAAGGGTGGTTTGTTAACAGTGCAGGGAGGGTTAATACAGTAAAGGTATAAATAAATGTAAAATACCTATAATAAATATGGTGTTCCTACTTGGCAATATTTCACCTATCGCAGAGGGTCCCAGAACCGATCCCTCGCGATAAATGAGGGAGCACTGTAAATATATATATATATATAATATATATATATATATATATATATATATATATATATATATATATATATATAATATATTATATATATATATATATATATATATATATATATACAGTGATCCTTCGTTTATCACGAGAGTTAGGTTCCGGGACCCGTCGCGATAGAGGAATTTTCGCGAAGTAGGATCACCCTATATGTACATAGGTATTTTACATTTATTTTTACGTTTACACTGTATAAACTGTAAACCCTCCCTGTACTGTTAACAAACCACCCTTTACTCATAAATAACAGCATGCAAGCATAAATTTATATGAAAGTGATAAATAAACTTACTGTGAATGAGGTGGTAATGACATGACATACTCATGTACATAGGTATTTTACAATTATTTTTATGTTTACTGTTAAAAAACCACCCTTTACTTTATAAATAACAGCATGCAACGTAAATTTATATGTACGTGATAGGTAAACTTCCCGTGAATGAGGTGGTAATGACATTTGTAGACTCAAGAGGAAAGTATTCCGCAGCCAATAACAGCTTTACGGCTGTTATTCATTGAGGCCAAAATAGCGGCCGACATCCATAAACCTTTTTCCTTCTTTCAGCATATGTAAGAGTTTCACCTTATCTGTTATGGGTAACATCTTCCTTTGCCACTTAGGCTCACTACCAGAAGCCTTAGAAAATGAAGTATGCTTGGGAGGCATTGCAAAGGTTGAAATACGCGAGTAAAAAATCTCAAGCAAAACGTATTAATAAGCAAAACGTGAACGGCGCACACGTAAGTTACACTGAACGAGTGAGGCGAGACAATGGAAGATGGTGGGAGAACCAAACTTCAATGAAAAAGCCAATCAGACCCCATGATACAGAACATACAGAAAAACAATTCTGTGATTTGTCGTCTCTCACTCTTTCAGCCAATAGCATTCCATGAACTATCTCACGTAGGTGCGAGCCTTTGCATTTTCCGAAACGCTGATACGGTATCGTATTTACATGGTGCAATACTGTTAGTATTTATGTTTTTTACTATTTTTACTGTTTTATTCTTAGGCTAAGAAATACGTTTTTTCATCAATAAAATCATGAAACTACTGGATATTTTAATATATGCTAGCTCACGTAGGTGCGACCCCAATACATTGTACGCTATCGGACAGTATTTCACATGATGCAATCCTGTGAGTTATATATCTAAATTTATGTTTTTTACTATTTTTTACTGTTTTATTACTCTTAGGCTAGGAAATACTTGTTTTATCAATAAAATAATGAAAATTTCAATATGTACTAGCTCACGTAGGTGCGACCCTTTTCGTTTTCCGAAACGCTGATACCGATATCGTATTTTACATGGTGCAATCCAGTTCCGGTTTTACGTCACGGACTCCCTTATCAACCAAGGGCTAGGACGGTTGCCTTCTTGCGAAGGACTTGTTTTGGCAAATGTAATCCTTACGCTGAGTGCATGCCTTTGCTAACCTCAGACCGTGACGGGGCGCGAACCCTCAACCTGACGCCTCAGAGTCGGAGACGCTACCGACTGAGCCACGGCGACTACCGTATTTTACGTGGTGCAATACTGTTAGTATTTATGTATTTTACTATTTTTTACTGTTTTATTATTCTTAGGCTAAGAAATACGTTTTTATATCAATAAAATCAAGAAACTACTGGAAATTTTAATATATGCTAGCTCACGTAGGTGCGACCCTTTGCGTTTTCCGAAACGCTGATACCGGTATCGTACTTCTATGGTGCAGAGTTACATGTTCAAATTTATGTTTTTTTTACTATTTCTTACTGTTTTATTATTCGTAGGCTGGGAAATAAATTTTTTTTATCAATAAAATAATGAAATTTTTTTTCAAAAAAAAGAAAATACTGAAAATTTTAATTTTTTAAATATTTTAATATTTTTGCATATACCCACAAAAAAAAAAAAATTGCCAAAATAAAATCACGATACAGTGAATTCCCGAGAGAAGAATAGCGATAGAGCAAAAGATCACTGTGTATATATATATATATATATATATATATATATATATATATATATATATATATATATATATATATATATATATATATATAGACACCTAGTTCTCAGAATAACGCCTAGATAGGTTCTCAGAAGTGTTGGGTAAATGGAAAATCGCATGAAAAAAGGAGTTATTTTCCATAGGAAACAATGATAAAAGGCATAGATACGTTCCAAACCTTACATAGACACACCATGCCAAAGATATAAGGTAAGTAAAAAACATATTTTATTACTACATAGCAAAGCAGAAAGCCCTGTATCTATTTTTAAGAGTATACAAAAGATATTCATATTCACTTTACAGCTAGAAATTAACATACATTACTATACTTTACTCTATTATGTAGTGGGCAACAGTTATACAGTACACTGGGACATGCATGGTGGCAGTGAGCAAGTAACTTATGTGGTAGAAGAGGAGGAGGATGCAGGAGAACGAGCTTCTATCTGCAAATGTATACAAAGATAAAATAAGAATTATAAATAACCAAAACAAGACTAAAAAACGAAAAAAAAAAAAATATGTAATGCCTAAATCTACCATATTACAGATTAAAAAAACTTAATCTACATTCTCTAGAGAGGCACAGAGTTAGGGGGGATATGATTGAGGTGTTTAAAGGGATTAACAAGGGTGATATTATAAATTTTTAAAAATTCATGATCAAACCAGAACTCGTAATGGGTAATGGATTTAATCTTGATAAATTTAGGTTCAGAAGGGAAATTGGTGAAAATTGGCTTGGTAATACCGTAGAGTATTCCTATTAGGATAATAAATGCCAATACCTTAGACACCTTCAAATGTAGATTAGATAGACATATGACAGAGGTAGGGTGGGTGTATATATAATGTATAATGATGATGATCTTTTCTTATCGTAATCCTCTTTGTGCTGGTAGAAGAAGCCTCCGCGGGTGCTTATTTACTATATTAATTTTTTTTTATTTATTTTTTTTTTATTTAAATATAGTAAATAAGCGCCCGCGGAGGCTTCTTCCACCAGTACAAAGAGGATTACGATAAGAAAAGATCATCACCATTATACATTATATATACACCCACCCTATTGGGTAGAATAGAATGTTGGAGAGAGAGAGACATCTTTAATTAACTCTTGTTCATTCAACCAAAACTACATTATTTATTGTAAAAATAATGGTTTAATTACAAATTCGTAATAATAATGATATTAATAATAATAATAATAATCTCCAAAATCATCATCAAAGGAAAATTATTGTTAAAAATAACGATAATAATAATAATATCTAAGGAGAATTTTTGGAATAGACATCATGAGAGTAATGCAGAGGTACATTAATACCCAGCTATTCATTACACATCTTTTATAATCCCTTCACATCTGACAGGTCATTACACTCTCCATCTGTTTCTCTTTACAGCCTGATAAAGGCTGTTTTATTTCATAATTTTTTGGTCCATCCTGGTGTCACAATAATCAAAAAAAAAAAAATTATTTTTTTTTTTTTTGGGAGGGGCGTTATTCGCGAATTCCGAGTTTTTTACTATTATATTTGGGGGCGTTATTGCAATTTCGTGGATAAAAAAATCGTACATAAAAGGAACAAGGTGTATATATATATATATATATATATATATATATATATATATATATATATATATATATATATATATATATATATATATATATATATATATATATATATATATATATATATATATATATATATATATATATATATATATATATATATATATATATATATAATAGGATAAGACCATTAAAGAAAACAACGAATATATATTTGAAGTATTATTAATTTCGTGACCTTATCTGGCCACCTTCCCAAACTCACTGTACTTTGAGAAGGAGGCCAGATAAGGTCACAAAATAAATAAGTGCTTCAAAAATATAGTAGCTGTTTTCTTTATTGGCTTTTCCTACCATTTCAGACTGTATGTTAACAGTTCAGTTTAAATAATATATATATATATATATATATATATATATATATATATATATATATATATATATATATATATATATATATATATATATATATATATATATATATATATATATCAGTAATCCCTCGCTATAATGTGATTCACCTTCCGCGGATTCAGTGCATCGCGGGTTTTTATGGCGAGCATATGTATTTTATATCACAAATTTTCTGGGTATATCGCAGGAATCCACGACATGTGGAAATATTGAAATTTTCATTATTTTATTGATAAAAAAAAAGTATTTCCTAGCCTAAGAATAAAACAGTAAAAAATAGTAAAAAACATAAATTTAAACATGTAACTCACAGTATTGCACCATATGAAATACGATACCAGTATTGGAGTCTTGGAAAATGCAAAGGGTCGCAGTACACGGATGCTATTGGCTGATGGGTGGGAAAAGACGAATCACAGAATTGTATTCTGTATACTGGGGTCTGATTGGTTTTTTGATTGAAGCTAGATTCTCCCAGCATCTTCTATTGTTTTGCCTCACCCATTCAGTTACTCACATGTGCGCCTTTTGCATTGTGCCTCTTAATACGTTGTTTGTGTTTTATTGTGAAACTTTTGCTTTATTTCAACCCCTGCAATGCCACCCTAGCGTCCTTCATCTTCTAAGGCTTCTGGTAGTGAGCCTAAGTGGCAAAGGAAGATGTTGACCATAGCAGATAAGGTAAAACTGTTAAATATGCTGAAGGAAGGCAGAAGTTTCTCGGCCGCCATTTCGGCATCAATGAATCTACTGTTCGCTACATCAAGAAGGAGGACGAGACGAATATCAGGAAGACAGCAATACTTTTAACAAAACAGCGAAGAGGGTCGTAACACCCCACAATAAGATAATAGTTCGGATGGAATCTACTTTGGCTAATTGCAGGAAGAAGAACATCAGCTTAGACACCAGTATCATACAAACAAAGGCGAAGAAGTTGTATGAGACATTCGCTGCAAACGAACCCGTCGACGATAGTGGCAACTGTGAGGAGGAGGAGAAAGAAGAAATGGAAGACCCACAACCAGGACCGTCTAGCAATTCTCCACCTAGGAAACCATCGTTCGTTGCTAGCAAGGGATGGTTTGCCAAATTTCAAAAACGCTTTGGCCTAAAGAGCATTTCGGTGCATGGCGAAGCTGCCTCTGCAGATACAGCTGCAACTGGAGATTATGTGAAAAACGACTTCAAAAAAATTATCGAAGAAGGCGGTTATGCTCCTGAGCAAGTGTTCAACATGGATGAGACTGGGTTATTTTGGAAGAGAATGCCGCCTCGCAATTTATTTTCAAATAAAGTGCCCTGGATTTAAAGAGCACAAAGACCACATTACCCTCGTCATGTGCGGGCTTTATGTTAAAGCCAGGGATTTTCTACAAGTCAAAGAACCCTAGGGCTTTGAAGAATAAAAACAAGAATCTGCTGCTAGTGTATTGGATGCATAATCCTAAGGCCTGGATCACGAAAAGTCTCACATAAGACTGGTTTTACCAATGCTTTATCCCTCAGGTCAAAGTTTATCTTGCGGAGAAGGGCCTTGAATTTAATGTCCTTCTGTTGATGGATAATGCTGGTGGCCACGCAATTGATCTCCATTATGACAGTAAACGGGTAGAGTTCCTTCCACCGAATACGACATCACTGCTTCAGCCTATGGATCAAGGCGTTATTCGTGCATTCAAGGCCCTCTACACACGAAATGCCCTGGCGAACCTGGTTGACTCCATGGATGCGGACAGAGAATTCACACTGAAGGCGTACTGACATAAGTACATGCTTGCTACATGCCTTCAAAATATTCAGAATGCACTCAAAGAGATGAAACCAGCCACAATCAATGCCAGCTGGAAGAAATTGTGGCCTGAAGTCATCTACGACTACAAGGGATTCGCTCCTGACGAAGTGCATAACTCGGCAGATGAGAAAGCTGTGAAGTTGGCTGAATTGCTAGGAGGAGAAAGCTTTAAAGATATGACTCATGAAGACGTCAATGGACTGATCGACTGCCACTTGCAGCCGTTGACTGATGAAGACTTGGAGGAGATGACAAAATCAGCGAGCCATGTATAACATGGCCAAAGAACTCCAACAACTGTCGCAGGAGTGGGACGATGATATGGTTCGCTCGGTGTACTTCTGCAGTATTATTGACGATGCCATGACTCCTCACAAGACCATCTTCGCATAAAAGAAGAAACAGCGACAGCAACTCCCCATTACCATGTTCTTCTCTAGCAAAAGGCAGCCGTAAAGCTGTCATTGGCTGTGCAGTATGTAAACATCATCATCATGTCATTCACGGTAAGCTTACCTATCACGTTCATATAGCTTTACGCTTGCACGCTGTTATTTATGGTAAACTTACCTATCACACTCATAAATTTATGCTTGTGCACTGCTATTAATAAAGTAAAGGGTGAGTTGTTAACAGTACAGGGAGGGTTTATATAGTAAAGGTAAAATACGCCTAGTTCTCAGAATAACGCGGAGATAGGTTCTCAGAAGTCACGGGTAAATGGAAAATCGCTTGAAAAAACTGAGTCATTTTCCATAGGAAACAATGATAAAGGGCATAGCTCGTTCCACAACCATCCATAGACACACTATGCCAAAGATATAAGATAAGTAAAACATATTTTATAAATACATAACAAAGCAGAAAGACCTGTAGTTATTTGTATGAACATGCAAATAGTGTACAGTATAAAAGATATACAGATTTACTGTACAGTAAACAAATTAATACACTCTATTATGCCGTTGGCAACAGGCTTACACTGGGACATGCATGGTGGCCAGACACACTATACCAAAGATATAAGATAAGTAAAACATATTTTATAAGTACATAAAGCAGAGAGACCTGTAGTTATTTATATTAACATGCAAATAGTGTACAGTATAAAAGATATAAAAATTTCCTGTACAGTAAACAAATTAATGCACTCTAATATGCCATTGGCAACAGACTTACACTGGGACTTGCATGGTGGCCAGGGTTGCCAGATAAAGAGGATGTTTTTATTTTCAAATGTATGGTACATTTTAAGAGATATATTAATTACAAGATGGTAGTACATACTGTATTTAAATAAAAATGTACTTCATCTTTTAGATACTTGATATAACTTACCAGCCTATATGTATATTTTTATATTTATAATTTCTCTCATTCATCTATTCTGGCAACACTGATGGTTGCGGTGAGGACAAGGATGCATACGTTTTGTCACACTTCCGTATCAGCTGATACACCCTCACACGCTATTTCCCTGACGATATTTTATCGAAAGTATGTTTGCTGTTTGTTCTTAATGCTTTTTATCAATTTTCTTCATAATATTTGATCGCATCAAGCGGTAGAAGAATGGTAGGATGCGGGAGAACGAATCTCTATCGGCAAACATTTTGCTACTTCCATATCAGCTGATGCACCCTCACACGATATTTTCCTGATGATATTATACTGAAAATATGTTTGCTGTTTGTTCTTAATGCTTTTCTTCAATTTTCTTCACAATATCCAATCGCATTAAACGGTAGAAGAGGAGTAGGATGCGGGAGAACAAACCTCTATCGTCAAACATTTTGCTACTTCCGTATCAGCTGATGCACCCTCACACGCTATTTCCCTGACGATATTATATTGTAAATATGTTTGCTGTTTGTTCTTAATGCTTTTTTTTTAAGTTTTCTTCATAATATCCGATTGCATTAAGCTGTAGAAGAGGAGGAGGATGGCGGAAAAGTGCCTCCAAGGTGGTTGATGTTTTACTAAAATTTTTTATTTTATTTATTTATTTTTTTTGCATGGGCATTATTCGCGAATTTCGTATTTTTTTACTATAATTTTTTTGGGGCGTTATTTTAATTTCGCGGTTTAAAAAACGCGGAAAAAAGAAACAAGGTATATATATATATATATATATATATATATATATATATATATATATATATATATATATATATATATATATATATATATATATATATATATATATATATACAGTGTTACCCCGGTTATTCGCGCTTCTTGGTTCGCGTTCTCACTCTATCGCGTTTTTTGGGGGGGATAAATTATTATTTTATGTTATGGGTATACGCAAAAATATTAAAATATTGAAAAAAAAATATTTTCAGTATTTTCATTTTTTTTTTAATTTACGTTGTGTGCTGTTATTTATAATGTAAAGGGTGTTTTTTTTAACAGTGCAGGGAGGGTTTATACAGTTCGTAAACGAAAAAATAATTGTAAATGAGTATGTGTGTCACGTCATTATCACCTCATTCACCGTAATTTTATCTATCACTTTCATAAAAGTTTACGTTGCTTGCTGTTATTTATAATGTAAAGGGTGTTTCTTTAACAGTGCAGGGAGGGTTTATACAGTACGTAAACAAAAAAATAATTGTAAATGAGTATGTATGTCACGTCATTATCACCTCATTCACCGTAATTTTATCTATCACTTTCATAAAAATTTACGTTGCTTGCTGTTATTTATAATGTAAAGGGTGTTTTTTTAACAGTGCAGGGAGGGTTTATACAGTACGTAAACGAAAAAATAATTGTAAATGAGTATGTATGTCACGTCATTATCACCTCATTCACCGTAATTTTATCTATCACTTTCATAAAAATTTACGTTGCTTGCTGTTATTTATAATGTAAAGGGTGTTTTTTTAACAGTGCAGGGAGGGTTTATACAGTACGTAAACGAAAAAATAATTGTAAATGAGTATGTATGTCACATCATTATCACCTTATTCACCGTAATTATATCTATCACTTTCATAAATATTTACGTTGCTTGCTGTTATTTATAATGTAATGGGTGTTTTTTTAACAGTGCAGGGAGGGTTTATACAGTACCTAAACGAAAAAATAATTGTAAATGAGTATATATGTCACGTCATTATCACCTCATTCACCGTAATTTTATTTATCACTTTCATAAAAATTTACGTTGCTTGCTGTTATTTATAATGTAAAGGGTGTTTTTTCAACAGTGCAGGGAGGGTTTATACAGTACGTAAACGAAAAAATAATTGTAAATGAGTATGTATGTCATGTCATAATCACATTCACGGTAAGTTTTCCTATCACTTTCATAAAAATTTACGTTGCTTGCTGTTATCTATAATGTTAAGGGTGTTTTTTTTTACAGTGCAGGGAGGGTTTATACAGTACGTAAACGAAAAAATAATTGTAAATGATATGTATGTCACGTCATTATCACCTCATTTACTGTAATTTTATCTATCACTTTCATAAAAATTTACGTTGATTGCTGTTATTTATAATGTAAAGGGTGTTTTTTTAACAGTGCAGGGAGGGTTTATACAGTGTAAACGTAAAAATATATTAAAATATCTATGTACATATAGGCGGATCCTACTTCGCGTATTTCCTGGTTCGCGGTGCGTCCCGGAACCAAACTACCGCGATAAGTGAGGCAACACTGTATATACGGTGTTGCATCACTTATCGCGGTAGTTCGGTTCCGGGACCCGGCGCGAACCCGGGAATCCGTGGTGTAGAGATCAGCCTATATGTACATAGATATTTTAATGTATTTTTACATTTACACTGTATAAACTCTCCCTGTACTGTTAAAAAAACACCCTTTACATTATAAATAACAGCAAGCAACGTAATTTTTTTATGAAAGTGATAGGAAAACTTACCATGAATGAGGTGATAATGACTTGACATTAATAGGTTCCATATTTTACAATAATTTTTACGTTTACGTAAAATAGCTGCCGACATCCACAAACTTTTTTCCTTCTTTCAACATATCTAAGAGTTTCACTTTATCTACAATGGTTAACATTTTCCTTTGCCGCTTAGGCTCACTACAAGAAGCCTTAGAAGATGAAGGATGCTTGGGAGGCATTGCAAAGGTTAAAATATGCGAGTAAAAAAATCACAAGCAAAACATATTAATAATAATAAGCACAACATGAATGGCACACACGAGTGAGGCGAGACTATGGAAGATGGTGGAAGCCTTTGTCCGAAACGCTGATAGCGGTATCGTATTTTACATGTTGCAATACTGTTAGTATTTATGTTTTTTACTATTTTTTACTGTTATATTATTCTTAGGCTAAGAAATACGTTTTTTTTTATCAATAAAATCATAAAACTACTGGAAATATAAATATATATGCTAGCTCATGTATCTTCGACCCCAATACATTGTACGCTATCGAACACAAGCTAAACGTGAGCTAGACTGAACGAGTCTTTGTCCAAAACGCTGATAGCGGCATCGTATTTTACATGTTGCAATACTGTTTTTTACTATTTTTTACTGTTTTATTACTCTTAGGCTAATAAATACGTTTTTTTTATCAATAAAATCATGAAACTACTGGAAATATAAATATATATGCTAGCTCACGTAGCTGCGACCCCAATACATTGTACGCTATCGAACACTATTTCGTATGATGCAATACTGTGAGTTATACTGTACGTACGTATATCATTCAGTTATTAGTACAATGTATATTAATTTAAAATTCATCTACTTATTTGATGATTGTACAAAACCTATTGTATTTATTCATTGTAATTTGAACCAAATATTCCTTTTGTAAAGATTATACTGTACTTTTCAAAAGAGGTGGTCAATAAACATATCTATCTATCTACATTTATGTTTTTTACTATTTTTTACTGTTTTATTATTCGTAGGCTGGGAAATAATTTTTTTTTATCAATTAGATAATGAAATATGTTTTTTTTTCAATAAAGAAAAATGAAAATTCTGAGAATTTTTTTTTTTAATATTTTAATATTTTTGCATATACCCATGAAATAAAATAATAATTAATCCAAAAAAAAAAACGTGTTAAGAGTGAGAAAGCGAACCAGGAAGTGCGAATAACTGGGGTAACACTGTATATATATATATATATATATATATATATATATATATATATATATATATATATATATATATATATATATATATATATATATATATATATATATATATATATATATATTATATATATATATATATATATATACAGTGTTCCCCCAGTTATTCGCGTTTCTTGGTTCGCGTTCTCACTGTATCGCGTTTTTTTTTGGATAAATTATTATTTTATTTTATGTGTATATGCAAAAATATTAAAATATTAAAAAAAAAGAAATTCTGAGTATTTAAATTTTTTTTATTGAAAAAAAACATATTTCATTATCTAATTGATAAAAAAAATTTATTTACCAGCCTACGAATAATAAAACAGTATAAAATAGTAAAAAAGATAAATTTAGATAGATAGATAGATATGTTTATTGACCACCTCTTTTGAAAAGTACAGTATAATCTTTACAAAAGGAATATTTGGTCCAAATTACAATGAATAAATACAATAGATTTTGTACAATCATCAAATAAGTAAATTAATTTTAAATTAATATACATTGTACTAATAACTGAATGATATACGTACGTACAGTATAACTCACAGTATTGCATCATGCGAAATAGTGTTCGATAGCGTACAATGTATTAGGGTCGCAGCTACGTGAGCTAGCATATATATTTATATTTCCAGTAGTTTCATGATTTTATTGATAAAAAACTTATTTATTAGCCTAAGAATAATAAAATAGTAAAAAACATAAATACTAACAGTATTGCAACATGTAAAATACGATACCGCTCTCAGCGTTTCGGACAAAGACTCGTTCAGTCTAACTCACGAGTGCACCATTAACGTTGTGCTTATTAAACGTTTTGCTTATGTTCGATAGTGTACAATGTATTGGGGTCGCAGTTACCTGAGGTAGCATATATATTTATATTTCCAGTAGTTTCATGATCTTATTGATAAAAAAACGTATTTCTTAGCCTAAGAATAATAAAACAGTAAAAAATAGTAAAAAACATAAATACTAACAGTATTGCAACATGTAAAACACGATACCGCTATCAGCGTTTCGGACAAAGGCTTCCACCATCTTCCATTGTCTCGCCTCACTCGTGTGCGCCATTTACGTTGTGCTTATTATTATTAATATGTTTTGCTTGTGATTTTTTTACTTGCATATTTTAACCTTTGCAATGCCTCCCAAGCATTCTTCATCTTCTAAGGCTTCTTGTAGTGAGCCTAAGCGGAAAAGAAAAATGTTAACCATTGTAGATTAAGTGCAACTCTTAGATATGTTGAAAGAAGGTAAAAAGTTTGTGGATGTCGGCCGCTATTTTACGTAAATGTAAAAATTATTGTAAAATACTGTACCTATGTATGTCACGTCATCATCACCTCATTCACGGTAAGTTTTCCTATCACTTTCATAAAAAATTACGTTGCTTGCTGTTATTTATAATGTAAAGGGTGTTTTTTTTAACAGTACAGGGAGGGTTTATACAGTGTAAACGTAAAAAGAAACTAAAATATCTATGTACATATAGGCTGATCCTACTCCGCGGTTTTCCTGGTTCGCGCCGGGTCCCGGAACCGAACTACCGCGATAAGGGGTGAACACTGTATATATATATATATATATATATATATATATATATATATATATATATATATATATATATATATATATATATATATATATATATATATATATATATATATATATACATATACATACAGTAATCCCTCGCTCTGTCGCAATTCACCTCTTGCGAATTCACTGCATCGTGTTTTTTTTTTTTTTTTTTTAGTGTAATGACCTGTCAGATGTGAACAAACAAACTTTATTTCCATTTCAATACAATTGGTATTCGTCAGCCAGGGCAAGCCCCAACCCCCCACTGTGGTGTCCAACCACAGCAGTTCCTGCCAGTAAACAGCTTAAACTCTCGGTCTTGGACGGGAACCGGTCTTTCGACCTCGTGAATGCGAAGCCAGCTCTCTGCTGGGTTTTAATATACCTCTGCATTACTTTCATTATGTCTATTCTAATAATTCTCCTTAGATCTTATTATTATTATTATTATTATTATTATTATTATTATTATTATTATTATTATTATTGTTATTATTGGCAACAATAATTTTCCGTTGATGATGATTGTGGAGATTATTATCATCATTATTATTATTATTATTATTATTATTATTATTAAGGGCTCATCACTGTTTGTACATCTGTTGGTTTATTTACATTAATAACTGTGTACAGTGCCCCTCCCTAGTTGACTGGGACAAAGAGAGTGTGGGAGGTTGGGTAGAATAGAATGTTGGAGAGAGAGAGAGAGAGACATCTTTAATTAACTCTTGTTCATTCAACCAAAACTACATTATTTATTGTAAAAATAATGGTTTAATTACAAATTCGTAATAATAATGATATTAATAATAATAATAATAATAATAATAATCTCCACAATCATCATCAAAGGAAAATTATTGTTAAAAATAATAATAATAATAATAATAATAATAATAATAATAATAATAATAATAATAATAATAATAACAATGATAATAATAAGATCTAAGGAGAATTTTTGGAATAGACATCATGAGAGTAATGCAGAGGTATATTAAAACCCAGCAGAAAGCTGGATATTCATTATACATCTCTTATAATCCCTTCACATCTAACGGGTCATTACACTCTCCATCTGTTTCTCTTTACAGCCTGATAAAGGCTGTTTTATTTTATCAATTTTTGGTCCATCCTGGTGTCACAATAATCTTAAAAAAAAAAAAAAAAAAAAAAAAAAAATTAAGGTGTTCCTACTTCATGAAAATTCACCTATCGCGACGGGTCACGGAACCTAGCCCTCGCGATAAACGAGGGATCACTGTATATATATATATATATATATATATATATATATATATATATATATATATATATATATATATATATATATATATATATATATATATATATATATATATATATATCACACACACACAGTATATATATACAGTAATCCCCCCATTATCGCGGTAGTTCGGTTCCGGGACCCGGCGCGACACAGGAAAACCGCGAAGTAGGATCAGCCTATATGTACATAGATATTTTAATTTATTTTTACGTTTACACTGTATAAACCCTCCCTGTACTGTTAACAAACCACCCTTTACTTCATAAATAACAGCATGCAACGTAAGTTTATATGAAAGTGATAGATAAATTTATGGTGAATGAAGTGGTAATTACATGACATACTCATGTACATAGGTATTTTACAATAATAATTTGCCCCCCAAAAAAACCGCGATACAGTGCAAACGCGAACCAAGAAACGCGATACAGCGGGGGATCACTGTACACCTAGTTTTATTTTTACACGAGTTTATGATCCGCAAAATTGGAATAACGCCCCTAAAAAAATAATAGTAAAAAAATACAAAATACATGAATAACGCCCATGCAAAAAAATAAAAAAAAAACATTTTCATTTTAGTAAATAATCGACCGCCTCGAAGGCACATTTCCGCTATGCTCCTCCTCTTCTACCACTTAATGCGATTGTATATTATGAAGAGAATGGAAAAAAAGCATTAAGAACAAACAGCAAACAAACTCGCAATATAATATCGTCAGGGAAATAGCGTATGAGGGTGCATCAGCTGATACAGAGGCGGCAAAACGTTTGCAGATAGAGGTTCGTTCTCCCACATCCTCCTACTCTTCTACCTCTTAATGCGATCGGATATTATGAAGAGAATGGAAAAAAGCTTTAAGAACAAACAGCAAACAAACTTTCAATACAATATCATCAGGGAAATAGCGTGCGAGGGTGCATCAGCTGATACGGAGGCGGCAAAACATTTGCAGATAGAGGTTCGTTCTCCTGCATCCTCCTCCTCTTCTACCGCTTAATGCGATCGGATATTATGAAGAGAATCGAAAAAAGCATTAAGAACAAACAACAGCAAACAAACTTGCGTTATAATATCGTCAGGGAAATAGCGTGCGAGGGTGTGTGTATCGGCTGATACGGCGGCAAAACGTTTGTAGATAGAGGTTCGTTCTCCCGCATCCTCCTCCTCTTCTACCCCATAATGCTATCGGATATTATGGAGAGAATGGAAAAAATGCTAAGTACAGTACGTGGATGAGCATTAAGAAAAACCAGCAAACAAACTTGCAATATAATATCGTCTGGGAAATAGCGTGCGAGAGTGCATCAGCTGATACAGAGGCGGCAAAACGTTTGCAGCTTGAGATTCGTTCTCCTGCATCCTCCTCCTGTTCTGCCACTTAATGCGATCGGATAGTATGTAGAGAATGGAAAAAGAATTAAGAACAAACAGCAAACAAACTTGCGATATAATATCGTCAGGGAAAGAACATGTGAGTGTATTACCTGGTACGGAGGCAGAAAAACTTTTGCAGACAGAGACTCGTTCTCCCGCATCTTCCTCCTATTCTACCGCTTAATGCGATCAGATATGGAGAGAATGGAAAAAAAGCATTAAGAACAAACAGCAAACAAACTTGCCATATAATATCGTCAGGGAAAAAGCGTTCTAGAGCTAAAACGTTTGCAGACAGAGGTTTGTTCTCTCACATCCTCATGCTCACCGCCACCATGCACGTCCCAGTGTATGCCTGTTGCCCGCCGCATAATTGAGTGCATTAATTTGTTTACTTAACAGTAAATCTGTATATCTTTTATACTGTACACTGTTTGCATGTTAATATAAATAACTACAGGTCTTTCTGCTTTGTTATGTACTTATAAAATATGTTTTAGTTATATTACTGGCATAGTGTGTCTATGTATGGTTGTGAAACCTATCTATGCCCATTATCATTGTTTCTTATGGAAAATAATTCGTTACATTACGCGATTACTGTATTACATTACGCGGCACTTCTGAAAACCTATCTTCTCGTTATTCTAAGAAGTAGGTGTATATATACTGTATATGTGTGTGTGTTTAAGTGTGTGTGTGTGTGCATAATTACCTAACTGTGCTCACGGGAAAGAGCACCAAGCTCGTACCTTCCTGTCTCCTGGTCAGTTCTATTTTGTACTTAGTGATACTTATCATCCTTGTCCTTACAACTATGGACTGAGTTAGCATTAACTACTTCCTCGTTTAGCGAATTCCAATTATCAACTACAGTACTCTCATATTAACAAGATTCTCCGACTCTAAATTCATTTTTTTTAATACGTATTATATATAGCAATTTCCTGGGTGACCACAGTCTCCTAGGAGGAACATGGTAAATATAATTATTTCATTATCTCGTTACTGCAAGTACATGACATACCTATATCTGTTGTTAACTGTGTGATCATTGACGAACTAATTTCAGGGATCTTAAGAATGGCATCTGTATACAGCTTGCACGTGTTTTGCCCAACACTGTTGATAAGGAAGTCTGCAGCACTAACCTCACTTTCACTTACAACTCGCCCACCAGGACTGAAAAAAAAAAAAGAAAACACATGATTTTTTTTATAGACATATATCAATATACAAAAAGCCATAATGCCTCTCAAGGCAATAGCATTTTTGGGAAGAAAATACAAAGGAGAGGACCCCCAGTCCCCTCTCTGGCCCAGTTAATCAACTTTTACGACACTCAGGGATACTCGGAGGAGGTATTCTTGTCCCCATTAAGTATTTCACTACAGTATGCAATACATCCGACAATTAATATAACGTACATTGAAATTTTTTTTTTTTTATGAGAAAGCTGCAAACTGGCATTACAGTATATCAAAACCAGAACATATGAAACTGAAATTTCACAGGGATTTTCACACATCTAATTATGTACTAAGTCTAATAAGATAACAATGATTACTACTTAAGGGTATCTTACCCATTCCTTCTTATTACAAAACGGCTCAAGCAGAGAGATTATACAAACCACTTATGGAGAATTGAAATCAGGATCTAACCTCTTTGCTGGCAACGACAACATATCTTTTTTTTTTTTTTTTTTTTTTGCCTGTCTGACATTTTTGGGTAAGGCAGAAATATCTCATAAAAATGTTACCATATACATCTATACTTTGAACAGATATTCTAGTCCATGCCAGCTCTCTCTGACTTTGTAAAACAGTGAAGAGTATATCTGTATGAACGCATGTCCACCAATTCCAAGTACAGAAACACAGCCTTTCCAGTAACAGGCGAGACATATCAGAAATAACTTCTCTCAATTTTTACTCGCTTAACTCGTCGGTATTTGCAAAATTTTCTAAAATAATTTACTGGTGAAGAGGCTAATACACATGAACCACTGAATTATTAACTGCTGAACATCATTTTCACTTGCCTAGTTGCAGAAGTATTAGCTTCTTGAAGAGCTCTGTTGAGTGCTGGGCTATGATTTACTAATAGGGGTTCCAAATGCTGAGGAAGTGTCATCAAATACTGTCCAATCTGCAGAAACGATTTAATGTTTTAGTTATTACTGCTTATGGAAAAGAAAACTGAACACATGTACTTCCAGCATGTTTCAGGAAGCACTAACGTAAAACAATTGAGCAGACCTGGTACTCCCTCATTTGTGAATTTTTTTTTCCTTGCTGAAAAGCAACAGACAGACGAGGCAAGGACAGCCATCGTTGTTGTAGTTGTTCCCTAAGCTGCCCCGCCGAACAGCCCCGAGTCCCTTAGGAAGAGCATTGCCGGTCCATGGCTTTCCCACAAAGCTCTCAAGGAGTGCATGTTGTGTTGTTGGTGTATGTGGCTGTGTGGGGTGCAGTCTTCAATAACTGGGATGCTCTCAACAGGATAGACAGGGTTATGTTGGAGCTTTCCTTGACAACTGTGGCCACCTTTAGCTTCAGCAGAGAATGGGGTTTCTTTTGAAAATAAAAAACTATTCTTATTTATATCAAAAATAAAAAATGTTGGCCTTTCAAATAAGAATCAAGCAGAGGAGATAGAAGCATTAAAGTAAGGAGATACAATATCTTGATGGCCTTTCTCTAAAAGAAATATTATATGTACAGTACTTATATACTATTCCATATGCAGTGTGCATTTACTTTGTGCTGTCACATATACTAGCAAAGAGGGACCGTGATAACACGGTGGTTAAAATTACTACTTGGAAAGTAATCAACTCGTGACGAAGTCCACCATAATAGAATTAGGACAAACATGTACCCTAGCAGGGTATACAATATTATGTCCTCAGTTATCTTAAGCATTGTATATGCTTCCAAGCTGACCTGGGTAATATATTCCTGAGGTGAAAATGAGAAAGACAGATGGGCAGCAGCTCCTTGACGGGTATTCCAAGCTGGAAGATCGGGCATTGAGGCTAACTGAGAAGAGACAGGGCTAATGATAGTATGCAAAGCAGCTTCAACACTAGCCTGGCACTGTTCTTGAGCTTGGGTCAGACTGCTTTCAAGAAGACGCCCATCCTCCTCTGAAGCAAATATATATAGACAATGGATTACTTTGACTATGGAGGCAAAACAGGAAACAAAGGAGTGCCTAAGCTCTTGGGAGTATATTCATCTACTCATCTTCTGAAGTAAATATATTCAAAAACGTATAACGATTGTTCTCAGTTTTCCTTACATAGTCAAATTAATCATATTTACAATGCTCACAGGCCCTTTCAAGAAACAGGTTCATATAGACAATTATATGATTGAATATACTTAATGTTTTCCTTTTTCAACTGAGGCAATATTTTAATGAAGATAACAAAGGCCTAAGCAACAAAAGAAATGAGGTACTAGAGCTTCAACAATCCCTACTGGTACTAGCTGCCTCTTTTACTTTCATGGAAAGCATATAACATTAGGGAAAAAGGGATTGACTATCCTCCATTCTTCAATCCCGTTTAGTTGGTATTTACGACATGCAGGGAATAAAAGCATGAAATTATATCAACTTCATCACAAAGTACTCCTCTTTATATAGCCTACTTCAAAATCCAGGAGCTACATGAAAAAGATTAATAGTGTCACAAAGTTGTCACATTTAAATCATCAAGTTTACATGTCTTCAGCTATTTTAGGACAAGAAAAGATCTATAGCAACTAAAAATACACTTACCAACAACTTCAGAAACAAAAGCTCCTAAATTTTCAACTTAATTCCTAGAAACAGACTACCAAGAGTAGCAGAACACAAACTTACCAACAACTTTAGTCACCATGTTTTTCAAGCCCTCAACTCTTTCTCTGGACAAGAGAAGATCAGGAGTAGCTGTGAGCGGAGTGACAGGATCCCAGATAAATTTTGCAGCAGCATTTGTAAATCTTGTTGCTAAAGAATGCTCAGTGCTGTCTACTGCCATTACAAGTTCACCTTTCAAAGAGATATATAATCTGATAAATATGCCGTTCCTGGTCAATATTAGCGGGATGGCTATGACTATATTTGCTATAAGCTGTGAGGACTTATGGACTTAAACAGAACCGGTTGGGACAGCTCATGAGTTAAGCCTTCCTTCAGTTACTGTTCTTTTCCTATGCCAACTTATACACCGAATATTTTGGCGTATTCGTTACACGTCTCTTACTATCCTTTCACTTCTGACAAGTTACTACACTCCCCATCTGTTTCTCTTTTCTTTATTTTCTTGGTACCCAGGCCCGATACTGGGGAATTTCTTAGCCCATCCTAGCGTCACTTCCTCTTTGACCTCCCTTAAGATAACTACTGCTTTCGATCCCGCAACCCTGATCAGGTAGCTCTAAAAGCTGCTGAGATCATGACCGCAGGAATGGAGGCGCACATCCCCTCTTCTAAAAAAACTCTCTCTCCTCCTAACCCTTGGTTTGAGCGTGCCTGCTACATGGCTATCCAGGCCAGGAATCAGGCACACCGATCTTACCAAGCCTCTCCTTCCGATTTAACTCTCTGCTTTTATTGTAGCTATGAATCACTGTACTGCTCATATTCGAAGGTCTGAGGCTTCCTTTATAAGAAGGAAAGTTGATGACCTTAACTCCTCTCTCACTGACAAATGTCTCTAGTCTTTAGCCAAAAACCTCTCCAAAAACTTCTGTAACTCAAGCTTTCCCCCTCTCATTAGTTCTAATGGTTCTATAGCTTGCTCTCCCACTGACAAAGCCACTCTCTTCGGTTCTCATTTTTCTGCCAACTTTTCTATAATCGATTCCAGCGCACCTGTTCCTCAATCTTTACCCCTCTCTAACCCTATGCCCTCCCTTATCCTTTCTTCACGCAAAGTTCATAAGGTTCTTCGCTCGCTAAAGACGAACAAGGCATCTGGTCCCGATGGTATCCCTGCAAGGTTCCTTAAGGAGTTTGCAGATGAAATGGCTCCCGTGCTATGCCGTCTTTTTCGCCCCATTCTGTCAACCAGTATCTATCCATCATCTTGGTAACATGCTCTTGTTCAACCTATTCCTTAGAAGGGTAACCGCTCTATTCCTTCAAACTACCGGCCTATTGCCCTAACCTCCTGTATTGCTAAAGTTTTCTAAACTTTGCTCAATGCTCACTTCTTGAAACGCCTTGAATCTAGCTTACTTATCTCCGATCACCAGTACGACTTCCGCAAGGCAAGATCCACTGGTGATCTCCTGTCCTATCTAACTCATGTATGGTCATCTTCTCTAAGGAACAATGGGGAATCTTTTGTCGTCGCCCTTGATATCTCTAAGGCTTTTGACAGTCTGGCACAAGGCTCTGTTGGCCAAACTCCCTGCCTATAGCTTGACCCCTTCTTACTGTTCTCTGATTTCCAGTTTTCTTACTGACCGTTTTATATCTGTAGTTTTTGATGGTGCGACATCTAGCCCTTTCTCTGTTACCAGTGGTGTTCCTCAGGGCTTTGTTCTTCCACCTACTCTGTTCCTTCTATTCATCAATGAGCTTCTACAATCCCCATCTTCCTCTCTTCTTCATGCCTTTGCTGATGATTCTACCCTTCACTTTTCCTCTGCCTTTTCTTCACAACCTTCATCTGCTACTCATAATCAGTCTCGTATCACTCTTTCTTCTACTCTCAACTCCAATTTGCTGAGAGTATCTGAGTGGGGCACTCAAAATTTAGCTAATTTCAATGCCTCCAAGACACAGTTTCTGGCTATCTCTTTATCTTCTTCTCCTAATAATAATCCTATTGTCTTCGAATCTAACAAAAGTTACCCTCTTAATTCTATCAACATATTAGGAATCCATATAGCCTCTAACTTGTCTTGGAGGAGTCACATAATCCAAATTTTTAAATCTTCATCCAAAAAATTGGGGGTTCTGTTTCTTTTTCATCATTACTTTTCCTCTCTACAGTTACTTAAAATTTATAAAGGTCTTATCGTCCCTGCTTAAAATAGTGCTCACATATCTGGGGTGCTTCTTCTAATACTTATCTCCTTGATAGGGTTGAAACTAAGGCAGTCTGACTCATTAATAATCCTTCTCTTACTTCTAATCTGGATTCTCTCTCTCTTCGCCACAAGATATCTTCCCTTTCTCTTTTCTATCGCTACTACTTCCATCGCTGCTCTGATGAGTTGGCGAGTTGCATCCCTCCCCCACTGTCGAGGCTGCGTAACAATCGCCAAGCGGCCTCATCTCACAGGGACTGTGTGGAGATTTGTAGCTCGCGGATTGGTCGGTGTAGCAACTGCTTCTTCCCATCTACCTCCAGATTCTGGAACTCTCTTCCTCCTTCTGTCTTTCCTAATCATCCTTCAAAAAGCAGATCTTTCGTCATCTCAGCGCCTAGTCCTCCAAATCTCTGGGTCCTCTGTACTTCGACTGTTTTTTCTGTCTGTCATTTTCCTTTGTGTGACATTACCTCATCTCTGCTTTGTCCTTAACCTTTTTCTTTTCCTTCATCTTCGTATTTTCTCTTGCCCGGGCCTTTATTGATGAGGGCTGATTTTGCCTGTCCTGGTGTCATACTTATAAAAAAAACAAAAAACAAAAATGTTTGGTCTCACAGCAGGAGATGCTTGCCCACTTACACGGTGAATGACCCAAGCAGTGTGGTGTTGGAGGGGGAATTGTGGCAGACTGTCATCACTAAGGAGCTTTGAGGAGTGACTGAGGTATATTGGTTTTTGATGAATGTGTGGGCACTGACTCAGTCACCCCCCTTAAAATGGGATTGCAGCCATTGTACATGTGCAAGTATCCTTTTTTTATTCTTTCTTTCTTTAATGATTGTGACACCAGGTATGTGTTCCTGCAAAAATGAAATTCTCATGAAGGATGTACCCCCTATTTCTTTTAGCAGTCTTCTGCATTATGCAAGAAATATGAGAAAGGAATTATTTTTTCTCAAGCAATATGTTCATTCCTTTTACTTGCTTCCTATGACACAGTGAATGCAACGGCAAAATTTCTTCTTTTCCAACATCAAGGAAATCAGAACACGAAATATGATACAGATCTAAATCAAATAATACAAAACTATTGATATACAGTATATCAACATAGTATATACAATTAATATACATCAAGGGCAATATTTTTCCACTTCTGAAACAAGAATTGTAACTAGGTACAATATAAAATTATCTTGTATCATCTGCATTGGAATATACTCATTATAAATTGCAGGTTTATGTAAAATATTCTAAAGTGTCATCTGAATAGCATATTATATGTAAGTTGTTGCTGTTTGCTGCTTTTATTTCCCTACTAATCCCTGTTATGCGGGTAGACACATAGGTTGGAATTGAGGAATTATGGCTAAATACCCTTCCTAATACCCCACAGTGATTGCAGGTCTGTAACTTCCCAAGTCGAGCACTCTTACCATTGCAATATCATATGGTCCCCTGAGTATTGAGCATTTAATTTTACATAATACCATATCCAAATGAAGCTAGCACTGGCCACAACTGAGCAATGAAGTGATATGGTAGGTCTTCATTGTATTCTACCCATTTATATCTGAGGCTTAGAGCTGATTTATAGCAGGGTATCAGTTTGAACATGTTTATGAGGACTGAAGTAGCACAGTGGTTAGAGCACTCGACTCGGGAAGTGACAGACCTGTAATCAAGCACACTGCAGGCTGCTAGGAAGGGCATCAAGTCTTAATTCTCCAGGTCCAACCTCTGTGGCCTCCTGCATAATAGAGATCAGTAGTAAAAGGAAAGCAAACATACATTAATTTGAACATGTTCATTTTACATGCACAGCGAGTAATAGAGCAAATGCTTAAGCTTAAAACAAAATATATTTTACTGTGCCTCTAATTTTTCTCTAAGGTGTGGCAACTCTGCGACTATGGCCAAAAAGGGAAGTACGTTTAAATAAATTCTGAATATCATATTACAAACAACATCAATGTCGGCATCATCATCCTCTCCTACACCGTGCTATGCAAAGGCCCTCATAAAGAAAATGCCCATAATAAAAATTAAGAAACAATTAAAAAAAGGTAATGCACATTTCAATTCAACATACAGATAACGGACATAACAGATAACATACCTGCGGCTTGAATGAGATTTAAACAGGTGGTGAAAACTGTCCAGTCATCAGTAATGGAAGCTTTTTGTTTTTCAACATTTCGGGCCGCATGAGATAAACGACTTGTAAACTGTTCCAAGTAAGTAGCTAAGGCTCTCACGAGAGCAGGGAAGCTCCATCCATTTGTTAGCTAGTGAGAATAAACAAATGCATGACTGTAATGAAACCTGAACAATCATCAGTAATTTACTGCTTTGAAATAATGACCAATATAAGTAGTCGAGGCACTTACAAGAGAAGAAATATTTAAATCTTGTAAAATGGAGAATCCCTAGGGTAATCTAATGTTATTCATACTTACAAGACAAGTCGTCTAACCTAACTAAACCCAACCAAGTACGGGGTTATTATATTTTACAAGAGGTTCTACCATTACATTCTAACTCTTTGTTGCAATGGGAACAATACTTAACATCAAAACTTAAACTTTAAGAATCAATTTATTGCCAAAAAATATAAATGTAAATGTCCAAAATTTGTAGCCAAGATTCTCATATGAGCAAGGAACTGCAACCATTTGTTAGCTAGTGGAAATAATAAATATTTGATTAATTTAAGAAAAAACTGATCATCAAATGCTATTTATGGCAGTATAGAAAGAAATATAAACTGTCCCAACTACCTGGTAATGAGTGGTAACAATAAACATAGGGCAAAATCTAAACTTAAGGCTAATAATTTGAGATCGAATTTACAGAGGTAAAATTAAATCCACACTGCATGTGTAGCCATAAGGGGACTGGGGTAGTGCAGTAGTTAGCGCTTTCGACTTGAGAAGAGACAAATCCATGTCAGAGCCCACAGCAGGGTGTTAGGAAGGGTATCCAGCTTTAATTCCTCAACTCCAACTAGTCTGTGTCCACCCCCATTCAAATGTGGAATAATAGTGATATATACAACTGCAAACAACATGTTTTGCTGTCGCACACTGACAGCAGTCTCACCTTAAGGCACCTTTCTGCCGCAGCATCAGCCTGAGCAGAGAGCTTCCCGCAATACTCTCTCAATCCATGTAATGTCTCTGATAAATCAGATTTTACAATGTCTGAAAGAAAAAAAATCACTATATGAATTCAGCATCAAAAAGTTATTAACTAAATTATAACACTGAACAGACAATAAAATATTACTATGCAATTAACTGGACAGATCGGTGATTTCCTATAGGCCTACATGATTATACATCCACGGCATGGACATCACTGGTCCACGTGATTGGAGGGGGGTTTGGGCCCTGGCTATATGGAATTTGTATAGTTGTGCTCTGTGCTATCACTGTGCCTTGCCTTTGCCTTTCATTAGAAACTTTTACCATTTATAATGCTGGTATGCATTGATAAATGCTTATTTAGAGGAAACTGATTATTTTATACAGAATGGGAGGCTGTGTCAGTTCCCCCTTCTTAATCTTTTATAGGCACTTCCTAGAAAATAGTAAGTATGCAAGGGGAGATTAATCACTTCTGCTTCAAGGTATTTCTAAGACTATAGGACTAAAAAAGCATACACACACGTATATACAATGGTTACAATCTTGCTTGTGAGGGGGGGGTGGCCGAGTCAAAACACATATTCAGTAGAAGCTAATATACCACGATCATACCTCCTAGCTCACTGGGGATAAATGACTGCCAATTTCTCCACACTACCCGCATAATTCACCCACAGGATAAATGGGCAAGAGTCTTATATATCTACATACATTGTGATATGGAAGGGATGGTAATAGGCATAACACATAGCAATATGTCATGAATTTAATAAAATTTCCAGCATGGTGTACTCGGCCTACAGCATAATTGAGTACAGTACAGTATGTTAATTTCTTGCTGTACAGTAAATCTGAATATCTTTTGTACAATCTTAAAAATAGATAAAGGGCTTTCTGCTTTGTTATGTAGTTATAAAATATGTTTTTACTTATCTTATAACTCTGGCATAGTGTGTCTATGTAAGGTTTGGAATGTAGCTATGCCCTTTATCATTGTTTCCTATGGAAAATTAATCGTTTTTTCACGCGATTTTCCATTTACCCGACACTTCTGAGAACCTATCTGCGCGTTATTCAGAGAACAAGGTGTATTTCATTTAAGTTTCCCATGTAAGATATACGTTTCCTTTGTAAAGAATTGCATAGTTTTCTTTTTGTCTCAGCTGTTATTGTTTACATTATGATGACTAAGCCCGCCATTTTATTCTTCAATAAGATTTCGTACAGCATGGTCGATATGTAAAGAAGATTGAATAATGTTTAGAACCAAGGAATATTAATAATACTATAATCTTGAAAATTAGATAAACCCCAAATAGGGTGAGTAAATAAAAATTTTATGAGTAAGATATTGTGCCTAAATAGTGATAAGCATCAGCTGATACGGAAGCGGCAAACCGTTTGCGGATAGAGGTTTGTTCTCCCGCATCCTCCTCCTCTTCTACCCCTTAATGCAATCGATTATTATGAAGAGAATTGGAAAAAAAGCATTAAGAACAAACAGCAAACAAACTTGCGATATAATATCGTCAGGAAAATAGCGTACGGGGGTGCATCAACTAATATGGAGGCAGCAAAACATTTGCATCCTCGTGCTCACCGCCACCATGCACGTCCCAGTGTATGCCTGTTGCACACTGCATAATAGAGTGCATTAATTTGTTTACTGTACAGTAAATCTGTATATCTTTTATACTGTACACTATTTGCATGTTAATATAAATAACTACAGGCCTTTCTGCTTGGTTATCTTCTTATATGTTTTACTTATCTTGTATCTTTGGTAGAGTGTGTCTATGGACAGTTATGGAACGTATCTATGCCCATTATCATTGTTTCTTAAGGAAAATGACTCATTAAATTATGCGAAAATTACAATATGTGGCACTTCTGAGAACCTATCTTCGCGTTATTCTAAGAACTAGGTATATATATTATATATATATATATATATATATATATATATATATATATATATATATATATATATATATATATATATATATATATAATATATATATATATATATATATATACAGTGATCCTTCGTTCTATCGCGTTTCTTGCCTCGCGAATTCACTTTACCGTGATTTTTTTTTTTTTTTTTTTTTTTGGGGGGGGGTATACAATATGTGGCACTTCTGAGAACCTATCTTCGCGTTATTCTAAGAACTAGGTGTATATATATATATATTATATATATATATATATATATATAATATATATATATATATATATATATATATTATATATATATATATATATAATTATATATATATTATATATACAGTGATCCTTCGTTCTATCACGTTTCTTGCCTCGCGAATTCACTGTACCCCGACCGGGACTCAAACCTAGGACTTATGATTACTAAGTCAAGGTGCTACCACTACACCACAGAAGGTTAAAAGGAACCCCGGTCGGAGTAAAAAAATAAAAAAATTATTCATGTTTTCACATATGTAATGTGCTTGCTTGGTTATTTCATGGCCCGAATGAGATTGGGACTTGAATTAAATGCTATAATGAAGCCACGAGTGAGGTTGGGGAATCTGTAATATGAACATAGTGGCATTCAGTTAGAATGCGTTCATTCCTAAGTATAGCAGATATAAGCTATAAGGTTGGATTCCTTTTAACCTTCTGTGGTGTAGTGGTAGCGCCCTGACTTAGTAATCATAAGTCCTAGGTTCGAGTCCCGGTCGGGGTAAAAAAAATTATTCATGTTTTCACATATGTAATGTGCTTGCTTGGTTATTTCAAAGCCCGAATGAGATTGGGACTTGAATTAAATGCTATAATGAAGCCACGAGTGAGGTTGGGGAATCTGTAATATGAACATAGTGGCATTCAGTTAGAATACGTTCATTCCTAAATATAGCAGATATAAGCTATAAGGTTGGATTCCTTTTAACCTTCTGTGGTGTAGTGGTAGCGCCTTGACTTAGTAATCATAAGTCCTAGGTTCGAGTCCCGGTCGGGGTAAAAAAATTATTCATGTTTTCACATATGTAATGTGCTTGCTTGGTTATTTCATGGCCCGAATGAGATTGGGACTTGAATTAAATGCTATAATGAAGCCACGAGTGAGGTTCGGGAATCTGTAATATGAACATAGTGGCATTCAGTTAGAATGCGTCCATTCCTAAGTATAGCAGATATAAGCTATAAGGTTGGATTCCTTTTAACCTTCTGTGGTGTAGTGGTAGCGCCTTGACTTAGTAATCATAAGTCCTAGGTTCGAGTCCCGGTCGGGGTAAAAAAATTATTCATGTTTTCACATATGTAATGTGCTTGCTTGGTTATTTCATGGCCCGAATGAGATTGGGACTTGAATTAAATGCTATAATGAAGCCACGAGTGAGGTTGGGGAATCTGTAATATGAACATAGTGGCATTCAGTTAGAATGCGTTCATTCCAAAGTATAGCAGATATAAGCTATAAGGTTGGATTCCTTTTAACCTTCTGTGGTGTAGTAGTAGCGCCTTGACTTAGTAATCATAAGTCCTAGGTTCAAGTCCCGGTCGGGGTAAAAAAATTATATATATATATATATATATATATATATATATATATATATATATATATATATATATATATATATATATATATATATATATATATATATATAAATAAAACTGTAGCAAAAAAGCCTGAGTTGATCAGATAAGAATTTGGTGAAATTCTCCTCTCTTTCTCTCATTCCCTGTATATACCAAATATCAACTTGCATACAAATCGAATTATGAATGGCTGTTCAGAAAGTTCTCATTCAAAAGTAGGGGAGTGTGTGTATTTTATAAATGAAATTTTGTTTAGAATCAAAAGTATTATAGACCCTAACCTGCTGAAATAAGGTGTGAGAGCAAAAGAGCTTCTTCGTATTCCTGGTATTTAGAAACTTGGTCTTGAAGAGGGTTGTAAACTGCCTGGGTGACAATATGCTGGGATTGGATAAACACATCTTGACCTTCAAGAAAACACATTCATATAATCACAAACATTTTCAGAGCTAAAATTAAATGCCAAAAACAAGGGAAGGTAAAAACTAACTTACACCATGGTAGTACTGTCAGTATCCACCGTAGGACATCAACAAGGGCATCCAGCCTTAATTCACCAGCTCCAACATGTCTGTGTCCAGCCCCATTCGAATGGGGACTAAATGTGACAAATAGAGCGATGCATATTCATATAACTGGGACAAATGGAGGAAATCAGACACAAACTTAGTCAAAATCATGCTTGTCTTCTAGTTCTGCTCATCAGAAAAATAAATGTGAATTGTAAAACAAATTAGAAATAAAAGTCTTATATTGGGTAGAGGATAGGACTTAGAAAATAAATATGCATATCAAAGCTAATTTCCGACAATATACAGAACATTCTTTTATATATAAATAACGTAGCATATAAAAATATTTTAAAAATTTTACATTGTCTGGTACTCCAGAAGACAAAATTCAAACCATCATCAATAGATAACACAGCTGATTGCTGTGTCTACATTTGATTTTAATTCGTAGAGAAAGATGAATTTACTTATTTTGCTGTGTCTGAAGTTACCTAAGTTATAGAGGAAATTTACAAACCTGATTTTTCTGTACCAGCAACAGATTTAGTGTCGTTAAGAGAGATAAGTACAGTAATATAGTTTTCTTATGTCTTTATTTGATACAAAATTATGACAAATGTTAATAAACTAAAATTACGGTACATACAACTTTATGGGAGTCAAGATAGGAAGGAAACTAACTTGATTTGACTATGTCTACAGTTTTTTCAGTCATAATTAACTAACCTGGTTTAGCTGTGCCAACAGTCGACTCAAAGTCATGAAGAAAATTATCTCCAGCTGTTTTCACAGAAACAAGGAAAGACAAAGGCTCCTCCTGTTGTTTAGCTGCTGCAGCAAGAACCTGGCTGACTGGAGGATCAAGTGAGGTCAAAGATGATGCTGCCAGTTGACTCAAGAGATGACTGGGATCAGACCCTTCAAAGACCTGACCACACCACCTCAGCTGAGGACATGATCATTATCACTAGTTGTTGTTGTTTGGTGCACTATGTGTTCATAATAATCCACAATCAAGTAGAGGTGGACACAGACATGTTGGAGCTGAGGAATCTAGATTTGATGCCCTTCCTAACACCCAAAATGGGGTCAAATATGGGTTTGTCATTTTCTGAGACGAGCACTCTAAAAGCTGCTCTATTGCAGACCCCAATCACTGTCGTTAGTAATAATACATAAACTACATAAAAACAATAATGAGCTCAAATGTCCATCCTTCATTCCAAATAAAGATAACAACATTACCATTTGGTGAAGAGCAACTTACTTGCTGTGATATTAGTGTTGCAATTTTATCATAAAAAGATTCAAGCCACACTGGAGGACCACTTAATTGAGAGCCTTCCACTCCCCCTCGCCATACAATTGCAAGCTGTCCAATTTCACATTTATGGTAGTAGCTTTCGAGCTCACTCACACGTCCCAATGAGCGCAGCAATCTGGCATATTTCACCGATTCCTCTGTTGAACATACAAAATTATTATTAGGCAATACAATGACTCATTCATAGGTCCTTATGAGTGTAGAACCATTTATTATGCATTAGTCATGTGTCTTATTTAGTTCTCATTTGAATGATGGTCGACACAGACATGTTGGAACTGGGGAATTAGAGCTACATGCTCTAACGCTCCACACTGGGACCGAACCCGCATTAACTGCCTCCCGAGTCGCGTGCTCTGCCAATAAGTTATTGCAGCCCCACCCTAATGACGAGTCAGTGGTAACAAAAGACATACCACACAATAAATTAAACCAACATACCGAGATTATGTTGCTGGAATGCTGCTACAATATGAGGGCTGGCCTGAGCCTCCAAGCGAACTTTGAGACTCTCTAAATGAGCAACACGTTCTTCATAGTCTGGTGCATGCGTTAGTATGGCTAGGCAGTTTTGTAGAGCCACCAGTTTCCCTGCTATAGCTTCAATATCTCCACTGTCCATAACCTAATGAAGTGGATTTAAAATGAGCTTCTATGTACCGTGATCCATGGTGCACTATTTCGACAAGTGAGTACAGAACATTCAGCTAGTTAGCATAGACTACTTTCATTTTATCCTTTTAAAAAACCAAGTCAAATGAACTTACATTTAAAACTTTAAAAACAGATTTATTATTATATACCATTTATAAAATATAAATGATTATTACTTTTCTACAGCCATTAGTCTGTTGACAGCCACTCATAATCATAAGCAAAGCAACAAGCCCAGGTGGAAAAAGTCAAAGATGGATCCAGCCGGGGAAGCAACTTGGCAAGGAAAAGGAAAATAAAGATAGAAAAAATAAAAGCATACGCAGTGTTTGAGAGAACTTACTTCTTCAATGTCTGTGGTGAGGGTAGACCAATTGTCAGCTTCACGAAGTGCTTGGGATGAAGCTACAAATCTACTTTTTACTGTGTCTAATTTCACCAAAGTCTGCATGCTAGTTGCTGTGTTTTGCTCTACCTGAGAAAATATACAAATATCATTAACAAACATCACAACTAAAACAGTTCTGTATACTCTTCTATGTTTTTATACTTAAAGACATTTACTAATACCTAAAAAAACATAAAGTTCTGTATATTCTTCTATATTTATATTTCTAATGATATAAATAAAAATAATTATAAAAATTATAACCCATACAGTTCAGTGTATTCTTCTATCGTTTCTATACATAATGAAAATTACAAATAATGTATTAAGAAACTGCATAACTAATCAGTTTTGTATATTCTTTTATGGGTGCTACTCCAATATGTAATTTACACGGTGAAAGTGATCTTCTCATCCATGACTTTACTAAAGTATGCGATCTACATGTTAATGAGTACGGTATTCTATACGCAATACCATGCAATAATTGAATTTATATCGAATATTATTGAGAAACTAACCTAACCTTACTCAAGAAGCGAATATTACTGGAGATTATCATCTACCTGAGAAAAAATATACTACAGAATATGTTCACAGGGCAGCTTCTAGTTTTAGAGCGAAAGGGTAGTAAATGGAGAGTTAAAAGTTGTGAGCCATCGGGGACAATAAAGACAATTATTATTCATGCGAGAAGTGAATACTACTAGGGATTATCACCTGCTTAAGAAAGAATATACTACAGAATAGGTCCACAGTGTTGATCACAATTTTAAATGTCGATCACATATTTGAGAGGAATCATGCTTGTAGATTACATATTGAAGTAGCATCTTTTTACGATTTCTATACATAATGAAATATATAAATATCAGTAAAAAACAACTAATACAGTTCTACATATTCCTTCAACTAAGCACAATACCATATGTGAAAACATGAATCATTCTTATCCTGACTGGGACTTGAATCTAGGAAACATAATTACTGTGCCAAGGAGCTACGTTCTGTGGTGCAGTTGGTAGCGCCTTGGCACAGTAATTATGTTTCCTAGGTTCAAGTCCTGGTCGGGGTAAAAATTATTCATATTCCTTTATATTTTCTATACCCAATGACTTATACAAATACTATTAACAAAAATCATAACCAATATAGTTCTTTATACAGTATTCTTTTTTTGTGGATATATGAACTTTAGTGGTCCTTTAACCAGCTGGTTGGCCAATTACATACTCGACTGTTAGCTAGTACATTTTACTGATAGCTGACATCCAATTTGGCTGTTAGAGCCATAGAACAACATGTAGAATTGTAAACAGCCAGTCAGTGAACAGGGTAGTCTGTGGAGAACAGCGGATGATAAGTTTTCTTCATAAGTAATGCAATACTAATGATAAGTCGCATATCAGCCTCAGACCCTGCTAGTCACATATCAGCCGTAGTCGCAAATAAACCTCAGACCCTGTCAGTCATGCATCAGCCTCGTACCCTGTTAGTCATGTATCAGCCTCATACCCTGTTAGTCTTGTATCAGCTTCTTGCCCTGTTAATCCCACAAATCTAGTGTCACTTCCGTTTGCCCCAGGTGTACAGTCTCTTATTAATATATATGTATATTCAGGTGTATATATATATATATATATATATATATATAATATATATATATATATATATATATATATATATATATATATATATATATATATATATATATATATATATATATATCGTTACTTGTAATAGACTTTTAAGGCCAGAACCGAGTATTTCCTTCAAGAACCATATCAACTTTATGTTTTCTAAGTTTTCTTGATGTATCTAAAATATATCCTCTCGAATTAGCTTTCATATACATCCTCTTGGCTTCTCTCAATTGACCTTCAAAAATATTGTATTAATTCTGTTGTTATTTCATTACAGAACATTAGCCTTCAGTGCTTTCCACAGGAAATATGAAATGTCATTTAAATTATAAACATTATAATTTTGTAAACTGCTGCAGGTTTCCCTTTATCTCACTTAATTTATGGGTAAAGGTAAAGGTCATCCGGGGAAAGCCCCAACCCCCCCACTGTGCTGCCCAGCCACTGCAGTAACCTTCCAGTAAACAGCTCAACCTCTTTTGCCTGGAGGAAGCTCGATCAACCAACCTCATGACTATGAAGCCAGCGCATTACCACTGTACTAGCCAGATTTACATACTAAATGTAGTAGACTGGCCCACAGAAGCAACTGCACATTGTGATACTACAATTGCAGGCCTTTTGGACCTAAATTGGACTGGCTAGGATGGCTCGATACATCAGAAGTTGCCAATAGTATGGTATGCCTAACTCTTCATAAATAAGGCACTAAATGTAACGGATTTTCTTTACATTAATTATCTTAATAATGTTTATCAATAATACATATTGAACATTTTACAAATTGATTCCTTATTAAAGTCACCTGATGGTCTTACCTTTTCAATATCTTGACGTACGCTATTCATCTGGTTCTTTAAAACGGCTACCTCATGTCCCAGAGATTCGATGTCCCTAATAACCCTAGGTAAACTTCCAACAACCTGGAGGAAGCCAATATGAACAGGAGAGAAAGAACAAAATACTACAAAATATGAACAAGAAAATAATTTTCACACATTTGTATGGATTAACCCTAACGTGGTAAATTTGTATTGATGGCAGAATTTAGAACTTAAGTTTTCAAGTAGCTTATTATTCAGAACTTTAGATGAAGCCACAATTATTAATCATATAATGTATTCTATGCTGAAAGTATATACTGATGTCAGTATGCACAAAATATGCTCAAGCCACATACCTGTTGACTTGTTTCCTCAAGGGCATTGTTAACTTCCTGAATGGCTAATTGCAAACGCATCACCAGAGATGAAGCATATTGCTGAAAAACATTTCAGTGATAAAGGTTGTTAACAAATATGGGCGAAAATATTTGGAAAATAGGAGCACAGCACATTTATATTCACTATATGTAACAAGAACACTGTATTTTAATTCTTCATCTTATCATTATTATTATTTTATTTTTTATACTGTACTGTATATTTCTCTATGTATTTCTCTTTTAAATTAACATCACATTCTGTTGAATATGATGGCTACAACTGATCAAACAAGGGGACACAGAGGGGTTATGTTATATCTTGCCTATCCTCACCCAGTCCATAAGCTGTCTTGTGGAAAAAACTCAAGGAATTATTGATATCCAGATGTAACTCCTCTGTCATTATTCTTTCTCCCCCAATACCATGAATAGTGCAAAAATGAAAAAGAAAAACAAGACACATGAAGAGGTTGCATACTGAAGAATACTTTATCCAAAATACGTGGAGAAAAATTACATTACTGCTTATTTGCCATTTTACGTATCACCATTAATCCCCAATCGAATAGAGGGTACATGATAATACAGTACTGTGATAATGCTATTACAGCAGCTACAATACAATGCCAGCATTTTTTTGCAAATTAAATCCTCAGACTTACATCTCTGTTTTGCTGTGCTTCCTGGCTACGGAACACATTATTAATCCAATTCTTGGGATCAAAGCTCTCTTGGGAAAATGCTGTCAAGTCCTGAAATAAATGTCTTTTATTAATTTTCTTAAGAAGACGTCAAAAGATAAAATTTGACCTCCATTATAATCCCTACATATCATAACAGGTGAGTAAAAAGGATAAGGGTGTGGTGGGCTGGATGTTCCATTACGCATGAAATTTTTTGTCTTGTAGCAACAAACTGGAAATGGGCAAAGATGAGCTGTATGTGATAAGCCACTGTGAAATGTCTTCATTTGTTACAGCTATCGCTAGCCAACACTGCAGTCTTTAAATGCTTTAAAAATAAGCTAAATTTTCGTTTACATAGAGTATATATATATATATATATATATATATATATATATATATATATATATATATATATATATATATATATATATATATATATATATATATATATATATACAGTCTCCTTTCAAAATAACGCAACGATAGGTTCTCAAAAGGCTCGTATAATTCAAATAGTCAATTTCCATAAGGAATAATGGTAATAGGCATAGATACATTCAACAGGAGTATATAAACACACTATGCCAAAGAAATAAGGTAAGTAAAACATATTTTATAGTACATAACAAAGCTGAAATACCTGTACTTATGTATATTAAAATATAAATAGTGTACACTAGTAAAAAAATACAGATTTACATATAAATAATAACTTTTTCTCGCTCGCGTTAATCGCGTAATTCGAATTTTTTTACTATTATTTTCAAGACGTGTTAAACCAAATTCGTGTAGTTTAAACTCGCATAAATCGAGAGGTAACTGTGTATATATATATATATATATATATATATATATATATATATATATATATATATATATATATATATATATATATATATATATATATATATATATATATATATATATATATATATATATATATATATATATATATATAAGCGATGTCGACAGATCGAGCCCCATCCAGATAAAAGAGTTTAAGCGGTTTACTGGGGAGCTTACTGCTGTGGCTGGTCACCACAATGGGGTGTTTGGGTATGCAACGCCTGATGCCCACCAGAACAGGAGCGGCGTCTCTGATAGGAGGGCTTAAACCTACCAAAATTTTACTTTTAACTTTATATATATATATATATATATATATATATATATATATATATATATATATATATATATATATATATATATATATATATATATATATATATATATATATACACACACAAGTACAAAACACTGAAATAATAACTAAAATATCAAAAACATTAATTTCAATCATCAACTCGTTTCTTACTTGGGGGTGACCTAACATGACAAACCCAGCCTGAAATTGTAAATTCATTAACTTTTTTCTTTCCTTAATTGGGGATAAAAAGGATGTATGTATGTGTATATATATATATATATATATATATATATATATATATATATATATATATATATATATATATATATATATATATATATATATATATATATATATGTGTGTGTGTGTGTGTGTGTGTGTGTAAAATTACCCAATGTAATTACCTAATTGTGCTTACGGAAAAGAGCCCAAAGCTCATAATTTCCCGTTTCCTGGTCGGTTCCATTTTGTACTTGGTGATACTTATCATACTTATCCTTAAAACAATGGGTTGAGTTAGCATTAACTACCTCCTTGCTTAGCCAATTTCAATTATCAACTACTCTTACACTACAAAAAAGTACTTCCTTACTTTCTGCAAAGAAGTTTTCTTACGAAACTTCAAGCTATGATCTCTAGTTCTGGTGCCAGCCATATCAAAATATCGATCCCTATCCACTCTGTCATAACCATGAAGGAATTCAAAACCGTCACCATATCCCCCCACAATCTTCTAGTTTTGAGTGATGGTAAGTCTAATTCCCACAGCCTCTCATCATAACTGAGATTGCGCATTTCTGGCACCATTTTCACTGCATGGTTTTCTTAATCTTTCCAGGTTAACTAGCGTGCTTTTTCAGGTACGGATTTTAAAAAGGGGCTGCATATTTAAGCTTTGAACTCACATAGGTTACATAAATATATCTGAACATTTCCTTGTTCATGTGCCTGAAGGCTACCTTTACATTTGCTAAGAAAGCTTATTCTGCCCTTACTATGCCATATATATGCATTTTCTGTGTGTGTGTGTTTTGAGTGACACTTGATTTTTTTTAATATTTGATGAACTTTTTCTCAGAAAGTGTTAGTTTTTATTTTTCACAAGCACTCAATTGTTCCTATTCAAGTTAAAAAATAATATTTCCCAGAGGAGATGAATATCAGACAACTAAAATATATAAAATTCATTATTGAGCTGATGCACAGCCGCCTGTTGCAATACTACAAGTGTAGGTTTTGGACTTGAATAGGGCTGGCCAGGGCAGGTCGGTGCTAAGTCTCCCTTCAAATTTTTTCCCTTTGCCGACATTACCCTGAATATTTTAGTGTATGAATTACACAGCTCTTACTATCTCATCATATTTGAGTATCACAATATTCATAATCTCTATTTCTCTTTACTTTCTCGTCTTCTTGGTAACCAGTGTCACATTCAAAGAAAATAAATTAAATCCAGACCCCGTTTTCCTACAGCAAGACCACTCTGGTTAGGATATCAGCCCATTGTAAACCCTAAAAACCTGGTTATACTGTTCAAAGCTCCATAACTACAAGAAGAAAAGTAATACACATATTTCATTACCATTTTATGTCATATGTCACTGAGAGGCAAATGAGGCTGAGAGCAAATCGCAAAAGCTTCGTAATCACTTCTTGAGCCCTCCTGTCGACCTGGCACTGGCAGATTGTTGACGTAAGCGATTTGTTGTTGTTTCTGTAGGAGGGGTACTAGAGCGCCTTTGGAACGGCTTCCCATAAATCAATGCTGAGTTTTAAATTATTTTTTTAACGCAAATTTATGTGGCTGCCATTTACGGGTGATAGTGTACGCGATTTTGATTCGTCACGTCGTCGGTTCGAGACCCGCCACTGTCTAAGGTTAGAAAGGGTATTCACTCATATTAGCCGTCATGCTCTGTCAAAACTAAAGTCTTTCTTAAAAAGATATCGTCCTAGCCCTTACTATAAAAAGGGGGGGGGGGGAGTCCGAGACGTAAAACCTTACCGAATTGAGATACACGGAACTAGGGAGTTAAAACTCATGTGCGTTCCGGCTAAAATTTTGTCTGATAAACTTGTTGTAGTTTGATTTAAAGGCATTTTCACTTTTAGTATTTACAACATCTGCTGGTAATTTGTTCCAATGTTTGATGATACGAACACTAAACAAGTTTTTCCTCTTGTTTGTCCGGACATGTGGAACAGCCAGTTTGAATTGGTGTCCTCTTGCAGTAATGCCTGGGCCTTCCTGGATGATCGAGAAGAACTGAGAAGAGTCAATGTCATAATGTCCACAAATCATCTTGAATTCTTCAATTAGGTCACCTCTAATTCTCCGATCCTCAAGTATTTTGAGACCCAGGGTCTTGAGTCTTTCTTCATAAGGTAGCTCTTTTAGTTCTGGCACTATAGCAGTAGCTCTTCTTTGAACTTGTTCAAAGATGTCAATGTCCTTTTTTTAGGTAAGTGGACCTTCTCTGAACAGCGTACTCCAAGTGGGGACGAATTAAGGCATTATAAATACACCTAAACATGTCTCTGTCCATATATATAAATGAGCGTCTTATGCGCCCCACAAGGTAGTTAGGTTTAGCTGCAGTCTTTGAGATATGGCTAGCAAACTTGAAGATGTCAGATACGTATACACCAAGATCTTTCTCTTCATTGGAAGCATTTATATTTATGTCTTTTAAGGTATACATGGTCAAGGGATTTGTGTGCCCAAAATGTATAGTAATGCATTTAGTTTCATTAAATTTCAAGAGCCATTTGATGCTACAGTCTTCTGACTTGTTCAAATCATCTTGTAGAGCTATTCCATCGGTCGGGTTTCGTATGGCCCGAAAGAGTTTGGCATCGTCAGCAAAAAGTTTAATGGAAGAGTCAATGTAAAGAAAAATGTCGTTTATGCATATAAGGAAAAGTACCGAGCCAATTACACTACACTGCGGGACCCCACTTAGAACCTCAGCCGAGTCTGAGGTGGCACCTCTCAATACAACTCGCTGTTCACGTCCCGTGAGAAATTCTTTGATCCAGGCTAAAACCTGCCCCCGAATGCCAACTGCCTCTATCTTTGGAAGAAGTCGTTTAATTGGGACAGACTCGAAAGCCTTTTGACAATCCAGGTAGACAGCGTCGACTGGGATTTCTTCATTTAAAAGTCTTGATATTGCTTTAAAGTATTCTAACAGGGCTGTGAGACAGGATCTCTAGGCACGAAAGCCATGCTGATGTACTTTGAAAATATTACTTCTTTCTAAATGCTCAACCATCCTCTTCCTAATTATTTTCTCTAAAAGTTTGCATAAAACAGACGTCAGGTTGATAGGCCGGTATTTCAGTGGAAGATCTTTTCCCCCTTTCTTAAAGATTGAAATTATATTGGCACGTTTCTAGTTTGTTGGGAGCATAGAGGAATCTATTGATTTTCTTAAAATTATATATATTGGTCTGGCAAGCGAATTTGAGCATTTCTAAAGTACTTTGAATGCAGTACCGCATGGTCCTGAAGCAGAATTTTCCTTGAGACCATTTAATAGTCTCATAATTTCATGAATATCAAATTTTATATACTCTAGATTAATGTCATTAAATATGTAGTCAGGTTGAGGTAAATTACCCACAGGTTCTCTAGTAAAAACACTTTGAAATTTCCTATTAAGAAGAGAACAAGTCTTCCTATCCCCATTTGTGCGTGTTCCATCATCATTTTTAAGGGTGGTGATTTCTTCTTTTAAGGCACTTTTACTGATCATATTCACTCAAGTTTATGGTTAATTTTAACCGTAATGAAACTTATGTGGTTGAATTTTGACTTTGGTGGAAACTTCATGATATTTTATTTCATTTTTTCTTTGTGATATTCTTCCTACTTGCATGTTGTGAATAAAGCCGTACCAGTGAAGCTGAGGCCCATGATTAATTTGGCTATCGAGATATGATAAAGCTAATGATTTTCTAATGCAAAATGGTTGATTTGGCAGCCATCTCTTTCGAAAATGAGGTAGCTTAGATATATATTCCCCACATCTAACAAAAATGGTTATCAAAAGACAAAGTTAAAAGCAGAATATTATTACAAAAACTATGTTATAGTGCTTAAATCAATTAGGTTAATAAACTTAGCCATTGTATTTTCGAGATGGGTGCTCTGGCCCCAGGACCCAGTTACCAAATCCAGCCAAACCTAAACTAACTTAATATTAGGTTATTATGGACCTCAACTTCGCATATACCAATAAATCTATATTCGCTTTTTCTTATATGTGCACACCGATATCTTAAAAAAAAGAGAGAGAGAGAGAGAGAGAGAGAGAGAGAGAGAGAGAGAGAGAGAGAGAGAGAGAGAGAGAGAGAGAGAGAGAGAGAGAGAGAGAGAGAGAGAGAGAGAGAGAAACATTAACAAATAAATTCTGAGAAATATATGACAAGTCAACTGGTTTATCGTTTCATAAAATGGTAAATGATTACTTCCAAAAGAGTTAAATAGTAATATGAAAGTTCAAAATAATGAACTAATGTTTAAAACCACTATGAAACAATAATTTGAATAATCAGTTTTTTTCCTGACTTACCTAATATGTTGTGTAGGAGTAAGCATTTACTCGTAAAATTATTGATGAGCCTGTGTCTTTATCAGAAATTACAATAAAATTATTAGAATACGATGAACAGAAAATGCTGAAATTAAAAAGAAAATATTTTAAGGTGTAAAAAAAAAAGTGATGGTCAACGGGCTGTGTAAATACAAGAGTTGAGGAAACGGGCTAAGCAAATCCTTCCGTCATGTAAACAAACATGAAAGCGTCTTCTGCTGTTGCTTTATGTGTGTGTCTCATGTATATCGTGTAGATTTTATCATTTAAAAGATCTGCACAAAACACTGACGCTTGTCATAGGGTACTTAGCCACAAGCTAGTATTTTGTCTTTAATATATCTTTAATTATCAACGATTTTAGTATTACAAGTATAATACTCATGTCGCCAGTAAAAATCCTAACATTGTGGCGTATGTAATGACATCAATGTAAGTTAATTAAGCTATATCCTAAAATACTAGAGTTTAAATTTTCTTCATTGTCACAAAGCTCCCTGAAGGATGTTGCCTATAAACCCTCTCTGGGCTTACTAATTCCTATTGTAGAAAGTTTTAGGTCCCCTGTGAATACCAGTTACAGCATTCAATATTTTGTTTGGCACTATGCGTATGATAGCATTAGATTAGTTTTTACATTGCGATGCCCCCCATTGTTCTTGAATCATAATACAGCATTTTAGAAAACTTCCAATAAATAAATATGTTTTCATATTATGATCTGTTCTTCTTTTTCCTTGTATCACATAAGCTCATATATTAACAACCAATGTGAATTTGAAGTAAATTTAAATTGATTATATTTAATATAATTGCTATCATACCATTCACACACATCGCTATATAGCATTCTGTAGAGAAAGATATAACAAGTATATATTTATTAAATCTATTGTATCAACCTTACCCAACATCATATTTATCACTTAGGATTGATAACTTGTCAGTTTTGATACCAGTACCACATTTCTATTAAGTGCATTGTCATTTTGGTACACATATTGTATTTTTCAAGTGTTTCCGTTGCATTTTAGATTAATATATAAATATTTATTAAGCACAAAATAAAACCTACCAGGGTAATTAATATAATCCTGTACTAATTAATATAATTGAGATCAGCTTATTTCCCCACCATTTGTGTTACTTGATGGGTTAAACACATGTCTCTATATGAAACGAACATGACTTTCTATTTCTCTTATTCCATTGTTAGAAATTGGAATGTTCACTGTTTCCTTATGACAATATAGAATAGCCCATGCCATCGTGGCAGAAATAATTCTAACAAGTAGGAAAGGTAGACCTTTTGTGGAGTCAACTCCATAACAATATCAACCATATATATATATATATATATATATATATATATATATATATATATATATATATATATATATATATATATATATATATATATACACACACACACAGTGTTGCCTCACTTATCGCGGTAGTTCGGTTCCGGGACCCGGCGCGAACCAGGAAATCCGCGAAGTAGGATTCGCCTATATGTACATAGATATTTTAATATATTTTTACGTTTACACTGTATAAACCCTCCCTGCACTGTTAAAAAAAACGCCCTTTACATTATAAATAACAGCAAGCAACGTAAATTTTTATGAAAGTGATAGATAAAATTACGGTGAATGAGGTGATAATGACGTGACATACATACTCATTTACAATTATATTTTCGTTTACGTACTGTATAAACCCTCCCTGCACTGTTAAAAAAAACACCCTTTACATTATAAATAACAGCAAGCAACGTAAATTTTTATGAAAGTGATAGATAAAATTACGGTGAATGAGGTGATAATGACGTGACATACATACTCATTTACAATTATATTTTCGTTTACGTACTGTATAAACCCTCCCTGCACTGTTAAAAAAACACCCTTTACTTTATAAATAACAGCAAGCAACGTAAATTTTTATGAAGGTGATAGATAAAATTACGGTGAATGAGGTGATAATGACGTGACATACATACTCATTTACAATTATTTTTTCGTTTACGTACTGTATAAACCCTCCCTGCACTGTTAAAAAAACACCCTTTACATTATAAATAACAGCAAGCAACGTAAATTTTTATGAAAGTGATAGATAAAATTACGGTGAATGAGGTGATAATGACGTGACATACATACTCATTTACAATTATTTTTTCGTTTACGTACTGTATAAACCCTCCCTGCACTGTTAAAAAAACACCCTTTACATTATAAATAACAGCAAGCAACGTAAATTTTTATGAAAGTGATAGATAAAATTACGGTGAATGAGGTGATAATGACGTGACATGCATACTCATTTACAATTATTTTTTCGTTTACGTACTGTATAAACCCTCCCTGCACTGTTAAAAAAACACCCTTTACATTATAAATAACAGCAAGCAACGTAAATTTTTATGAAAGTGATAGATAAAATTACGATGAATGAGGTGATGATGACATGACACACATACTCATTTACAATTATTTTTTCGTTTACGAACTATATAAACCCTCCCTGCACTGTTAAAAAAACACCCTTTACATTATAAATAACAGCACGCAACGTAAATTTCAATAAAAAAATGAAAATACTGAAAATTATTTTTTTCAATATTTTAATATTTTTGCGTATACCCATAAAATAAAATAATAATTTATCCAAAAAAAAAAACCGCGATAGAGTGAGAACGCAAACCAAGAAGCGCGAATAACCGGGGTAACATTGTATATATATATATATATATATATATATATATATATATATATATATATATATATATATATATATATATATATATGCCTGTCTAAAAGAAAAAACTTCCTTTGACTTTTTCATTTTATCAATCCTGTCTTTTTTCAGTTCACAAGATTTAAGCAATATATTTTACAGGTTCAGCGTAAAGTCACACCTTTAAAGATGGATCTACCTGAAACAGATAGTGAAGATGAGATGCCACCTGGATGGGAGGAGAGATGCACAGCAGATGGCTTAGTATTTTATGCTCAGTATGTATGACTGTTGCACTCGGGTGTATCTGTTAATCTTATGCTCTAGCATTCATTCCTTCATTTTTGTTCATTTTTAATTTATAAAAAGTTATTAATTTTGGTTAAGAGCACATATAATTCATAGTTTGTGTCATACAATACATGGTTCATGATTTCTAAACTCCAGTCACTCAGTCGTCTTTTTTCCATTAAATTCTTAAAATAATTGTATCCAATTGCAAAAACATATTCAGTTTTTACTCATGTTGTATGTGTCTTCTCATATATGTTTCTTGAATGGATAAATAATTTTATATGTTAATATAGGTCAGATATATTGTTTTTGTTTTTGGAACTCTCCTTGATTTAAGTTATTCATAGGTCATATGATTTTTTCTTGATTAAGGTAAATTCTTTGTTTCAGTCATTCTAGTAAAACAACGCAATGGCATCATCCTAGGACAAACAAAAGGAAACGTGTAACTGGAGGTATTTTCTCGCCACATATTTTGTTACACTGTATTTCCTAAAGTGTTTTTCTTCTTTTTTCTTCTTTTTAATACATAAGTTTTCTTCTGAACTATAAACCCTATTTCTTACCCAACCTACATTGCCATATCCAGGATTCCCCATTCTTTGTTGTTTGTGAGAATTTTGGTTAAGTATCCATTAGATAAGTCGCCTACTTCATCTATCTCTTTTACATTAGATGTTGCAGTTTGGCTATTCAGTGCGGCTAGAAAAAAATATGATTAAAATTTTATTAAGCATTCAGACATTAACCACTCCATTCTGTAACCACAATAATTCATTATCTCTAAAGACTTACCTTATGGATGGGAAAGGCAGATCACGGAGGACTCAAAGGTGTTATTTGTTGACCATGTAAATGAAACAACAACTTACACCGACCCAAGATTAGCTTTTGCTGTTGAAGAAACCCAGTCATTTTCTGATCTGCGCCAGAGATTTGATAGCAGTTCAACAGCTTTACAAGTCCTCCATGGAAAAGATCTGACTGGTCGTGTAGCTGTTGTAACAGGTGCCAACAGTGGTGTTGGTAAGTTATTCAGTCGTACTGTATTTGCAATTCTGACTCTTAGCCAGTTCTGACTGACTGTGCAAAATTTTATATGACAATTACTGTATGCAACTTGGTCTTCTTTATTCATATATATCTTCTTTCTTTATACATCTTATTCTTATTGTGAACCTTGGTGCTGGGATGGAAGATTTCTTTACCCATAATTCCTACTTAATCTTAAAAGTCAGCTAAAAGAGATAGGGAGGGAAGGGTTTAGCAGTTCCTTCCTTTGCCTCAAAACAGGTAATGTGAGGGCTGGGTACGTGTAGGGTATGATGACGCCATGCTGCCTATAGTTTGTTCAGCTGTGATCACCTTACTCACCTCAGAGGGATGCCTCATCTTGTTGAAAAAAATATTTTTCTCATTTTGCAGGTTTTGAGACTGCAAAATCACTGGCATACCATGGATGTTCTGTTGTGTTTGCATGTCGAGATTTGGACAGAGCTGAGGAAGCCATTGCAAAAATTCACATGCAAAGGCCAAATGCCCACTGCTATGCAATGAAAATTGATTTGCGGTCTCTCTCTAGTGTTAAAGTCTTTGCACATACATTTTCTTTGAGATTTCAGTGAGTATAGCTAGTCACAGCATCATCAAATCTTTCGACATTTTTCCCCAGGAGTTGCCGCAACGTATTAATCATCTGCATATTGCCCTATCTCCTACATCCTCCTCCATCACACCTCACACACTCATATCCTCCCTCACCACATTCATAATTCCTCTCTGGCCTACCTCTGTCTCTCCATCATAATATATTTGGCACCTCCATCCTCAGCATCCCTCTCCCAAGATACCCCTCATCCCTTCTCTGTACATGTCCCTGCCCTCTCAGTCTTACCCAGTCTCACCATTTCCTCCGACTGTCCTCCATGCGCTGTCCCTCTAATGTACTCATTCTTTATCTTGTCCATCCTTTCATTGCTTTTTCAGTCCTCTTCGGGGCTTGTGTGTAGCCATTACTTTTATTCCGATTTATTTTAGTATCAGTTCAGTCACTAGAGAATGCAAAGTTAGATGGAGAAATGTGTGCATTACTCACATTACTGTTGATCATTTGAGTTTAAGGAATTTCTATAGTAACTGTTTCTTAATTTTCACACTAGTGAGACAGATACAACAGGGTAAAATTTTCAATTCTTGACTAAAAAAAATAAAACCAAAATAAAATAAAATTTATGATTTTTTGGGCTTTAGCTCTTGGTTAGAGTATCAATTTTTATATACAACACAGTATGTCTTTTCATATCTACAATGAAACATCTTGAATTGCAGACGTTGTGATATACTGATTTTGAATGCCGGAGTATTTGGGCTACCTCATTCCTTAACTGAAGATGGTATTGAGACAATATTTCAAGTGAATCATCTCGCCCAATTTTATCTAACTCTTCTGTTACTTCCGCTCTTAGAAAAATCACCTCCGACGAGAATTGTTTTTGTTGCAGCTGAATGTCATCGGTAGGTGTGTTTTGATAGACCCCTTTTTTCATCCATATATCATAGTACAAAATAATTATGTATTATTGTATTTTCTACCCTAGAAGGTTAACCTCTCTGCATTATTCAGCCATATGTCTATAGTGTTTTATGGTGAAAAAATTACTCTTTTAAATATCTACACTGTAATTGCTTCTCATATTTTTTTCTAATATTTGTAAGAAAAATAGTAATGTGTGATTGTGCATATTGTAAAAAAGATATGTAGACATGCAGAGTTCAAATGACAGAAATTGAAAGAAAACTTGTCTTAAATATTTCTAATTTTCAGATTTGCTACTCTGAATGCTGATAATATAGAGGAGACATTATCTCCTCATAAAGCAGCCTATTCGCCTTTAACTGTTTACTGCAATTCCAAACTTTGCAATGTTTTAATGGCATTGGAAATGCAAAGAAGATGTGGTAAGTGGAAATGTGTTATGTGTTTGTTTGTCATTTTATGTGTCTAGTATCATAATATTTGATTGTTTATTTGCCATTTCGTGTATCACGAGTAAAACTGTGTTGTATTTGTTTGCTTTTTTTATGCTTTGTGTCTCTTGTAAAATTGTGTTATGTTGATTTGTTCATTTGCTGCTATATGTGTCACTAGTTAAATATCTGTTTGTGTCCTTGCCGTATTGTGTCATTAAATTTGTGTCAAGTTTTGTATGAGAGAGTGGTTGTGCTGACTGTAATGTATGGCTCAGAGTTATGGGGTATGAAAGAAACTGAGAGACAGAAACTGAATGTGTATGAAATGAAATGTCTGAGGAGTATGACTGTTGTATCGCAGTTGGATGTGGTTAGGAATGAAGAAGTGAGAGGTAGAATGGGTGTGAGGAGAGATTTGGCAGCTAGAGTAGATATAAATGTTTTGGGATGCTTTGGTCATGTAGAGAGGATGGATAATAAACGACCACTGAAAAAGGTAATGAAATCGGAAGTTTATGGGAGAAATGCCAGAGGTAGGCATAGGTTGGGGTGGATGGATGGAGTAAGGAGGGCCTTGAATGATAGGAGAATGGATGTGAGGGAGGCAAGTGAGCGTGCTAGGAATAGAAATGAGTGGCGAATGATTGTAACGCAGTTCTGATTGGCATCTGCTGTTATCATGGAGTGCCTTGTAGAGGCAACCTGTGGTAGAGGCATTAGGGGATTTGGTAGTATGAAGTAACGTAAGTTGTGGAAGAGGGGGGTGGATGGGAAGTGGCACTCCAACAGTACCATCCAAACCCTTGACCAATTCCCGTGTCATTGCTAAAAGAACGAAGTGTAACCACATGTTGTGTTATTTTGCTTGTGCTTTGTTGTCGGCTACCCCCCAAAATAAGGGGGAAAATGCCAAAGTGAATACCCTCTATATAATATATATGATAGTATTGTTTGTTTGCCATTTACTTGTCATTATTAATACCCATTTGCATGGGGGTAGACACAGACTGATTGGAGTAGGGGAATTAAGGTTGAATATCCTTCCTAATACCCCATGGTGTGATCAAAGACGGGGGTGTTGCTTTCCAATTTAGATCCCCTAACCACTGTGCTATCATGATCCCCAGTAAGTAAAATTGTATTATAGGGTAAATTTTTACCTAATGCAAGAATAGAGAAATCCACTGTTTCCTGTCATAAAAGGCGACTTAAAGGGATTGAAAGGCTTTCTCACTCTCATTGTGTGCCTTTGCCTTGATTCCCCAACTTCGACCTGTCTTTGTACAACCCCCATTTGAATGGGCATCAATAGTGACACACAAAATGACAAACAAGAACATTTTGTGTATCCTATCCTTATTTCTTAAGATGCAACTTGCCTGTGTCCACTTCCATTTGAATGTGGATTAATAGTGACAAATACTAACATTGTGTATGTCCTTTCTTTAATTCCCAAGCTTCAACCTCATCTGTGTCCACCCCCATTCGAATGGGGATTAACTGTGACAGATAAGACAGAAAACAACTACAACATTTTATGTGTTCTGTTCTTAATACCCCAGCTGTAACCTGTCTTTATTCACCCCCATTTGAAAGGGGATTAATAGTGGCACATAAATTGGCAAACAGCTACAATGTGTGTATCCTAGCCTTAATATCCAAGCTCTAACCTGTCTATGTCCTCCTCCAGATACATGAATGGCAAACAACAATGTTGTGTGAGTCTTAGGAGGTGCAAGAGGAGAGAGATCCCCAGTGGAGGCTAAGAAAGCCATACAATCTTGTAATACCTGCATCTCACAGGAAGGGCATCCAGCCATACTTCCTATGCTGCAACCTGTCTTTGTTCACCCCAATAATGGGGATTAATGATGACACATAAAATTACAAACAAACATCCAAAGATATGCTGAAAATATACCAATCTGTCATTGTATTAAGCATTTATATCCTGCCCAATATTCTCTGCTTGTTAATTTTGCCTTTCTATATGATAAGAGGAGTGATTGAGGAATGTTTGGTTCTGGTGAATGTGTGCACTGACTAGGCCACCCACTTACAAAAAAGACTGCAGGCATTGTATATGTGTATGTTTATAATTACTTTCGTACCAAGAGTTGCTTTGTTGTACTCTACAGGTACAAAAGGGATAAATTCTTATGCAGTACATCCTGGTAATGCGCTGTCCACCTATCTCACACGTCATTCGTTTGCTTTACGTCTGCTTCATGGCCTGGTTCGTCCATTCACAAAATCCATGGTAAATGAAATATATTTTCTTTATGTAGTAACTGATGTCATATAATTTGCATCTATTGTCTGCCATGCTGTTTAGAACCAGTTACCATGTGGTTTGGATCCCATTCTTCCGATCTCTGATACGGTATTATAGTTAATGCTGATTGGAAAAGGTTTGCCCTTGAGGTACATATGGACACCGTGTTAACTGGTGTTCCACATGGAAGCTAGGCGTGGGAACCAGCATTGCTCCTAGTCACTCCCACATCATATGACCTGGGGTGTTTACCTGATTGAAGAGCAAGCCAAATTCAAATTTACTTGGTCTAGGCATAGACAGAAGGATATCCCACATCCTCCTCCTTTTTGTATCTTGCAGCTTGTTCGAGGTGTGGGAGGTGTAAGTCAAGTGCTAGTTCAGTCAAAGAATTAGTAATTCCTAGTCAAGTCTACAGAGAGGCTTGGTCAAGTTGTCTTTAGTCATTTCTATGCAGAGTCATCAGTCATCCATCACGGCTGCTCTTGGCCTAGACTGCAGAGAATAGCTCAAATAGAAGAATGCCTATATTCTCGTAGTCTTGAGCCAGCAGCTGTTTTGTAAAAATATTTTAAAAATAATGTTCCGTCCATTCTCCCAACACCCCCATTTAATTTAATTCAATCTTCAACAGGTATACATATGTACGGATGAAGTTAAGAAGTGTTTGTCACTAGATGTAATACTGAATGTGTGTTACTTGTGACCACGGTATCGCAGTGGTTAGAGCGCTCGACTCGGGAAATGAGAAAACTGTGTTTGAGCCCACTGTGGGGTTTTGTAAAGGGCATTCAGCCTTAATTCCTATTCTACAACCTGTCTGTGTCTACTCCCATTTGAATGGTGATTAATTTAACAAAATGGCAACAACAATATTAGTGCACTTACATGTGAGAAAACCGTGTTTGAACCCACTGTGGGGTGTTGGAAAGGGCATTCAGCCTTAATTCCTATTCTACAACCTTCTGTGTCCACTCCCATTTGAATGGTGATTAATTGTAACATAAAATGACAAATAACAAGATTAGATCATTTAAATGTGATTATATTAAAATTTATTCTTTATTCTATTACTGTATGATATACTACAAACTTCTTTTACCTAAGTAGGCTTTTGTGAAACCATTGGTCTACAGAATTATAGGTCTATCTTTTGGAATAGAATTCCAAGTATGTTTGTAGATTGTATCTTAACAGACACTTGACATATTTTTCAGCAAGAAGCTAGTGTTAACAGAGACTTAACTTCTTTTTCAGCAAAAAGTTTGTATCTTAACAGACACTTAACATCTTTTTTTCAGCAACAAGCTAGTGCCTCTGTGGTTTTTAGTGCTGCTTGTGAAGATATTTCACAGTTTGGGGGTATTTACATCAATAACTGTGTTCCCTGCCTACCCTCAAAGGAAGCCCTAAATAGCGTGACTTCACACAAGCTGTGGACCACATCATTGTCAATGATAGAACAGGTTTTAGGTAAAAGAGCCTTTTCATCACAAACTGTTGATGAGATTACCTAGCTTTAAGTACATATTCAAAGGAAAAATAAACATGATAATGTGATCTACACTTTATGTGGCTGTGTTATATATCAGTATCAAGAAGTAATGGTTGGGATCGAATCTTACATGGGCATTTCCATGCTTGACATAAGGGCCTAAAATACAGTCGAATCTCTGGTCACCAACTTATTTGTTCCTTGACCCCATTCATGAATCGAAACAATTTTCTCAGTTTAATTTATGTAAATCCAGTTAATCCATTCCCCAACCTCAGAAGCATACCTTTCAAAATTTTTTGGGGGGTTTATATGTGGCAAATATATAGAATGGAATTAAAAATAACCTTAAGTATTGAAAACTACAGTACAGTATACTACTGTACTAAAATAAAACATGGGATTTACCTTTTTGGTTGATAGTTGCTGGCACACGTGGATGGTGGTGGAGGAGGAGGAATACAGATGGTCGATTTTGCCATGTCATACTGCTTGGCAAGATCAGAAACACAAACACCATTCTCATGTTTAGCTATTCTTTCTTTATTTCCACAGTAATGCGTTTAGGATTTTGATGTCACTAGCACTAACCTTTTCACTTTCATGGGAGCCATACTTAGGGCTAATTTAAAGTAAAATGTTACAAATCAGAAAATCTAAAAAGAAAGAACAATAAGTGATCTTCACAGTGCACGCACCAATGCAGAACTAAAAGCAAGCACGTGGTTGCTCGGGAGCTTGAGCGTATGTGCATTCATGCCTCAAAACATTGTTTACGGGTCGATACAATACTTGTTCGCAAATTGTGTTTGTAGGGCAATTTGTTTGTGGGTAGGAGCGTTTGCGACTGGCGGTTCGACTGTAGTAGTTAAAGGATCTGTCATTCTTTCCCAATTTCCTTCCTTTTCTTGTCACAGAAAAACTGCCTGATAGAAGAATGGATGGACTACGTATCTTGAAATCTGCAATTTCAATTATTTTGTATATGTTGTGGCCACCCTGATGAATCAGCTAGAAATAGTAGATTGCTTGAAAAAAAAGAGTAATCATTTCAGAAAGCTATATACAGTAATACAGAGTTTGCTATAAAAATTATGGCAGTAAAAATTGAAACCTCAAACCTAACCTAACTGAACCCAACTTAACCTTACTTAACCTAAGTTTAATTTATTTGGGTAGGATTCTCTCTAATGTTAGGGAGAAGTGCCTGTTGAGAAAATGGAAAAAATAACAAAGGAGTGATGAGTAGCTCCCCTCCTCCATCCCCTGTTTTTAGTTCAGTTATCTCCTTTAGTGGCCTCTTATGATGTGCATGGTATAAGTGTGTGTAACTATATTTTCCCACCACTAGAATACTATTTCTGATAGTTTCTCTGTCATTCCAAGTAGTTAAGGTGCATTCATATTAAGGCTGAAATATTATAGCAGTAGCTCTTTATTAAATTAGTAAATAAAAAGTATTAAACTTTCAATTTCTTTATTTTCACATATTTGAGATTGATGTCTTTTATTTTCATCAGTATTTTGTCAGAGCCAGCAGGTGTCCACAACTCCTACAGTAGAACCCTTAAAAATCAATAATTGCTGCACAGCTACTGCACCTACTGACAACTTGCGGAAACCGAAGTCTTCAAACTCAAAGACCGCCTTTACGTGAAAGCCACCACGAATCCTTGTTGCGGCCTCCACAAACCAACTTCAGTCACTATGACGTGGCAAAATAACCACATACACCAAGGAACATTAAAACAACACCTAATATATGATGTTGCACACATACTGTCACTTCTTCCTCCTCCCTTATCTCAACCAGACTATGGAATCATAGCCATACTCAAATAACTCACTATTCCCTCCAGTCACTCATTGCCAACACATAATGTATGCTTACACTGCCTCCTATCATCCACCCTCCAAATACTCCTTCCCCATGAGGACAGAGTGCATCTGTCCAGTCTGCAATGTGGACGCCACCAACCTCATCTGAATTTTCAGAAGAGGCTGGACGACTTTGTCAGTGATGCCCATTTGGAATGTGACATCACCACATACAGTCAAACACATTAATCCAGACTGCACTGCACAAAGCCAACAAATGCCAACAACACAACATACACTCCATGAGATTTCTGTTGGAAAGTCCCGAACCAGCTGAGGCGTTTCTTAGGGACGTGGGGCTATTTGCCTGGCAGCTTTGAGATAGAACAACAACTCTACCCACACAATACAAGAGTACTTCAGAATACTCTCTAACAATGCTTTTCTTGTGGTAAAAAAAAAAAAGAGATTTACCACACTGAAGCCAAATCTGAACATTGATCCCAATGTAACATATATTTTGTTTACTTCATTTTATAAATATTTTATGATAAATGCTGGTGTTGGTCGCCATTTGATGTGTCACTATTTATCTCCATTACGAGTGGTGGAGACAGACATGTTAGAGCTGGGGAATTAAGGCTGGATGCTCTTCCTAATGCCATACTGTGGGCTCAGTCACAGGTGTGTCATATGCTAAGCCATGTTCCCCAACCACTGCACTACTGTGGTCTAGCTTATCAGTTACACTGCCTGAAAATTTATCAGAAAACAAAGCGATCAACATTTAGAACAGAAAACAAATAAGAAAAGATTTAAAGTCTGTATCTATATACTATGGCCTCATTCTATTTTTTTTGTAAGGTGGGTGGCCGAGCCAAAGAATGCATTATGACAAGCCAAGATACATCTCAATCACTCCAAACATACTGACAAATGATAATTACTACCCTATTGGTTCCTCATTAACAGTTTTATTGTTCTATTTTAATTGACAAGCCATATCTCCCTGGTCTTCACTTAGATATTATCTGGAAGAGAACTGCATTCAGGGGAACAGGAGAAGGAAGACCAGGGATAACACTTTTAGCCACCTCCTACACACGATGGGAACTTGAGAACAGAATGCCTTTCACCACCCCCATGAATATGCTTTTAGACTTCTATGACACACAATATGAGGACATATTTTTTCATCTCGCCCATATCTAGAGTAAAAAAAAAATTCTGTATTATGTGTCGCCATTAGTCCACATAAATGGGGATGAATACAAAGACCTGGTTAGAGGTAGGGTATTAAGGCTGCATGCCTCCCTAGTACCTCGTGGCAGGGACCAAACCCACAATATTAAACTTGTTATTTCCCGATATGTGTGTTCTATTACCAAGCTCATGTGGCCCCCTCCTCCATAACTATGGAAGATAACAAATGCGAATTCCTGTGCTGTCAGTTATTTTATAGTCACAAAGATAGGTTGAAGCAGGGGTTTTGTGGGTGGATGCCCTACCTAACACCTTTTAATGGGATAAATTGAGGTTCTCTCACTTCCTGAGTCAAGTGTTCTAAAAATATTACTACCATGGTCCCCTTACTAATCCTTAAGGTAATACAGAAGCTCCCCTACTTATGAACAACCAAGTTACGAACATTCATAGATACAAACAAAAACCTCCCCATTATCTACCCTTTTATTAATGCAGGTATTAAAAAAAAAAGTTGAAGTTTGCGGTTATAGCCCTCCTATCAGAGGTAACCTTCCCAGTAAACAGCTTAAACTCTCGGTCCTGAACGGGAATTAATACTCTATTAAGATTCATTTATACTGTATACTTTATGTTTTATGTAATAGCTAAGTGTCTTTAGCATAAGTACTGTACAGTACTGCATGTATATGTGCTGCAAAGTACTTTTTTTTTTACCTAAACACAACTTACGTACAATTCTGCTTATGAACAAATTTCTGGAACAGAACTCGTTCGTAAGTTGGGAGTGTCTGTATATATGAATATCAATAATATCTTCCCCATCGAGGAAGGGGGACAAGAATGACTTGTCAGTGTTCCCCTGTATGTCGCAAAAGTCTATTATATGGAGCAAAGAGAGGGTATTGTGAATCTCCTCCTTTGTTCTTCGTGTGATACAAAACTAATAAAAAAGCTAAGTTCTAGATTGTAACACATTCACTTAATGTGATAGCAGGACAGTAGCTTCCTCCACTCAGTACACCATACTCTGCTAATCAATAATAACACCTACAATATAAAAAGAACATTCCTACCTGACCAACAATAACTATCTCCAACTATAACCGATTACGACTGGGTTCTTAACTCACGACAAAAAGCACAAACAACCTCACCAGTAGACTATTTGAATAATACTGACTAATTAGTAGTCTCAGGCTCCCATTAAGTACCTAAAGAAGACACCCTTATTAAATATTCTATATCACACAGCGCTCACACCACATCAACCCCTGTTGTCTATATCACACATCATAATCTCGATGCCATGCAGAAGAGACCTCATATGAGCTTACCTCCTTAACTCACGTGACCCTTCAGGAGGTTCAGGCTCTTTAGAAACTGCATCACTAGTACCCACTTCATCCTCATCCTCATCATCATCATCACTGTCCACAAACAAATGTCAAGAACGTGTCGCAGTACACCATCATCCTCTACCACAGATGTAAGCTTAGCGATTTTACTCACAGTCTAATGAGAAGAACAGCTTGTAAAATTCGACTACATGGAGTGAAGTGAGGGTACTGGGCATCTCCTCCTTTGTACTTTGTATGAATTTGACTAACAAACAGTTAAATTGTAGATTCTAACACATTCACCTAATGTGATAGCAGGACAGCAGCTTCTTCCACTCAGTACTCTATATTCCACTAATCAATAATAACACCTACAATAATAATAATAACAAAAAAAAAATTCTATCTGACCAACGACAACTATCTTCAAATATAACAAATTAGAACTGGCTTCTTAACTCTTGACAAAAAGCACAACTACCCCAGTAGACTATCTGATCAGAACTGAGTAATTAACAATCTCAACACTCATTAATTAAATACCTAAGCAAAGACACATACTTATTAAATATTCTGTATCAAACAGTGCCCCCCAGTGCTCATCCCACATTAACCCTTGATCTCTATATCGCATGCAATAATTTCAATGTCACACAGAAGGAGACTTCATATGAGCTGACCTCCTTAACTCACATGGCCCTTCAGGAGGTTCAGGCTTTCTAGAAACAGCAGCACTACTACCCACATCGTCCTCATCATCATCATCACAGTCCACAAACAAATGTCAAGCACGTGTCGCAGTACACCATCTACCTCTACTGCAGACGTAAGATTAGTGATTTTACTCTCAGGCCAATGAGATGAATACTGTCCAGTTGGAGGCATTATCAAAACATTATCACCAGCTTATAAAAGTCGACTAAATTAAGTGAAGTGAGGGTACTGAGAATCTCCTCTTTTGTACTTAGTATGAATTGAAACTAACAAAAAGCTCAATTAGAGATTCTAACACATTCACCTAATGTGATTGCAAGACAGAGGCTTCTTCCACTTAGTACACTATATTCCACCAATCAATAATAACACCTACAATAAAAAAAAATCCTACCTGATCAACGACAACTATCTTCAACTATAAATTATTAGAACTGGCCTTTTAACTCTCGACAGAAAGCGCAACTACCTTCACCAGTAGGCTATTAGAACAGAACTGAGTACTTAACAGTCTCAAATCCGCATTAAAAACATAAGCAAACATATACTCATTAAATATTCTATATCACACAGCACCCCAATGCTCACATCACATGTTATAATCTCGATGGCACACAGAAGGAGATCTCATATGAGCTGACCTCCTTAACTCACATGGCCTTTAAGGAGGTTCAGGCTCTTTAGAAGCTGCATTACTACTACCCACTTCAACCTCCTCCTCATCATCACTGTCCACAAACAATTGTTAATATCAAGCACTTGTTACTGCACTCCATCTACCTCAACTGCAGATGTAATCTTATTGACTTTACTCTCATTCCAACGAGAAGAACAACTTCTGATTGGAGACTATGCCAAAACATAATCACCAACTCGTAAAATTTGACTTAACAGAGCAAAATGAGGGTATTAGGAGTCTCCTCCTTTGTAATTCGTGTGATATGAAACCCAAAACTGCTAAATTATATATTCTAACACATTCACCTGGTGCAATTGTAGGACACCAGTTCCTCCCACTCAGTACATCATATTCCACTAATAAATTATAACAATAAAAAAAAATCCCATCTGACAAACGACAACTATCTCAAGCTATAACCAATTAGAACTGGATTCTTAACTCTCAACATAAAGTGCAAACACCCTTACCAGTAGACAATCTGAATAGAACTGACTACTTAGCAATCTCAAGTGTCCATTAAACACCTAAACAATGACACACACTCATAAAATATTCTATATCACACAGCACCCCCACCCTGAGCTCACACCACAACGCCCTCCTGATCTCTGCATCACATATCATAATTACAATGTCACGCAGGAGGACACCTCGTACGAGCTGACCTCGTTAACTTAAATGGCCTTTCAGGAGTATCAGGCTCATTAGAAACAGCGGTACTACTACTTACTTCGTCCTCATCATCATCATCATCACTGTCCACAAACAAATGATAAATATCAAGCACATGTCACGGTTCACTTTTGATATGGTTGGCAGTAGAACTAGAGGTCATAGTATTAGGCTTCGTAAAAAAACATCTTTGCAAGTTGTAAGGAAGTGCTTTATTAGTGTAAGGGTAATTGATAATTGGAATTCGGTAAGCAAGGAGGTAGTTAATGCTAACTCAATCCCTAGTTTTAAGGAAAAGTATGATAAGTACCCTGTGGTGGCGGTGCCTTGTGGTGACAGTGCCCTGTGGTAGCAGACACAGCATCTAAGAATAGCCTCAACGTATTCCCTGCGTGTCGTAAGAGGCGACTAAAAGTGGATGGGGTGGGGGGACTAGGAAATCCCCCCTTGTATTAACCTCCTGCGAGACGTCAAAGAAGAAGGGGAATAGCGGGGAGAATAACTTCTCCCCAAACTCTAGTTTTGGGGTGTCTAAATGTGCGTGGTTGTAGTACGATAGAGAGCAAAATATGTGAGATTGGATATATGTTTGGTAGGAGGAGGATGGATGTATTGGTATTGTGTGAGACGAAGATAAAAAGAGAAGGAGAAGTGGCATTTGGTGATGTGACAGGTAGGGTGTCTGGGGTTGAAAGGGGGAGAGCGAGAGAAGGTGTGGCATTATTGCTGAGTGAATGGATGGTAAATAAGGTAGTGGAATGGAAAGAACTGTCATCTAGGCTGATGTGGGTGAGAGCTATGATAGGTAGGGAATGTTTGGCTTTTGTTAGTGCGCATGGGCCAGAATGTGAGAGAAGTGAGGAAGAGCGGGATGAATTCTGGAATGAGTTAACTAGGTGTGTGGATGGTCTTAGTAGAAGGAACTATGTAGTTGTGTTGGGTGACTTGAATGCCAGAGTGGGTGATGGAGAGGTAGAAGGTGTTGTAGGTAAGTATGGGGTACCTGGTGGGAATGAGAGTGGCAAGAGACTGTTAGATATGTGTGTGGAGCAAGAGTTGGTGATAGGGAATAGTTTTCTTAAGAAGTAGTTAATAAATAAGTATACATGGATGAGAGTGGCAAATGGAAGAGTGAAAGAAAGAGCATTGATGGATTATGTGTTGGTAGCAAAGAGCATGATTGGTAGAGTAAAAGATGTGCATGCATTCAGGGGTGTGGCTGCTGGGATGTCTGATTATTATTTGGTTGAAGCAAAATTGGTAATAGCAAAAGAGTGGGGAAATAGAGTGGGGGGATGTAGAAGGGAAATGGTGAAGATGGAAGAGTTGAAAAAGCCAGAGAAGAGACAGGAATATCAGGACAGGTTGAGAGTGGAATATGCCAGGGTGAAAGAAAGAGAAGTTGGGGAGTTAGAGGAGGAATGGGGGTTGATGAAAGAATGTTTTGTGGGACATGCAAGTGATGTGTGTGGAAAGAGGTTTGTTGGAGGTGGCATGAGGAGGGGCAGTGAGTGGTGGAATGAAGGGGTGAAAATGAAGGTGGAAGAGAAAAAGAGGGCTTTTGAGGAATGGCTGCAGTATAAGAGTAGGGAGAAGTATGAAAGATATGGGGAGAAAAATGTGGAAACCAAGCGGAAGGTAGAGGAAGAGAAGAGGTTGGCCAATGTTAGGTGGGGACAGGATTCTAGTAGGTCATATGAGGAGAATAAAAAGAAGTTTTGGAAAGAAGTGAAGAGAGTAAGGAAGGGTGGATCAAGGATGGAAGAGACAGTGAAAGATATGAATGGGCAGATTTAAGAGGGAACAATGCAAGGAAAAGATGGGCAGAATATTTTGAGTGCTTGCTGAATGTTGAGGAAGATAGAGAGGCAGCTATAGTGGCAGTGGGGGGGGGTGTTCAAGTGCCAGTAATGGGAGATGAAAATGAGAGAGAGATTACAAGAGAGGAGGTGAAAAGGGCATTGCATGAAGCGAAAGCAGATAAAGCACCTTGAATAGATGGTGTGAGAGCGGAGATGTTGAAAGAAGGGGGTGTGACTGCATTGGAATGGTTATTGAGTGTTTAATATATGCTTTATGTTGTCAATGGTTCCATTGGAATGGATGATTGCTTGTATAGTGCCCCTATACAAAGGTAAGGGAGATGTGTACGAATGCAGTAATTTTAGGGGTATAAGTTTGTTGAGTGTGGTAGGAAAAGTGTATGGTAGAATACTGGCTAATAGGATTAGGGATAAGACAGAAAATGTGATCGTGGAAGTGCAGAGTGGCTTTAGGAGAGGTAGAGGTTGTATAGATCAGATTTTTATAGTTAGGCAGTTATGTGAGAAATATTTAGCAAAGGGTAAGGATGTGTATTTTGCATTTTTGGATCTGGAGAAAGCATATGATAGAGTTGATAGAGAGGCAATGTGAAATGTTTTGAGATTATATGGAATTAATGGTACATTGTTGCATGCAGTAAAGAGTTTGTATGAGGGTAGTAGAGCTTGTGTTAGGGCAGGGAATGCAGTGAGTGAGTGGTTTCCAGTGAGTGTGGGACTGAGACAGGGATGTGTGATGTCACCATGGCTGTTCAATTTGAGGTGAATGAGCGAGTGTGTGGTCAAGGTCTGAGAATGGTAGATGGGGATGATAACGAGTGAGAGCTGAATCAGTTGCTGTTTGCAGATGATACTGTGGTGGTGGCAGATTCAGAGGAGAAGCTGTGTCAGTTAGTGTCAGAATTTGGAATGGTGTGGGAGAGAAGGAAGTTGCGAGTGAATGTGGGAAAGAGTAAGGTTATGAGGTGTACAAGAAATGAGGATGGTGCTGGATTGAATGTTATGTTGAATGGAGAGACACTTGAGGAAGTTGATCAGTTTAAGTAATTAGGCTCGATTATAGCTGCAAATGGTGGAGTGGAAGCAGATGTGTGTTACAGAGTGAATGAAGGATGTAAAGTGTTGGGTGCGTTGAAAGGAGTGATGAAGAATAGAGGGTTGGAAATGAATGTCAAGAAAGTTTTGTATGCGAAAGTGGTTGTGCCAACTGTGATGAATGGATCAGGGTTATGGGGTATGAAAGTAAGCGAGAGACAGAAACTAAATGTGTTTGAGATGAAATGCCTGAGGAGTATGATTGGTGTATCTTGGTTGGATAGGGTTAGGAATGAAGTGGTGAGAGCAAGAACGGGTATGAGGAGAGAAATTGCAGCCAGAGTAGACATGAATGTTCTGAGATGGTTTGGCCATGTGAAAAGGATGGATGATGAAAGACTGCTGAAAAAGTGATGAATGCAAGAGTTTATGGGAGAAATGCTAGAGGGAAGCCTAGGTTTGGATGGATGAATGGAGTAAGGAGAGCCCTGAATGATAGGAGGATGGATGTGAGGGAAGCAAGCGAGCGTGCTAGGAATAGGAATGAGTGGTGAGCGATTGTGACGCAGCTCTGATGGGCATATGCTGTTACCACGGGGCTGCATCTTACAGAGGTAGCCCTCTGGTAGGGGCAGTAGGGGAGTTGGCAGTTGTGAAGCGACACAGGTTGTGGAGGAGCTGGGAGGATGGGCTGTGGCACTCCAGCAGTGCCATCTGAACGGTCGCTAGCTCCCTCATCATTGCCCATAGAGCAAAGTAATCCCCTTACTGTTTTCTTTTTTGATGTCGACTACACCCCAATTAAAGGGGGAAACAGCCAAGGTAGATAGATAGATGATAAGTATCACTAAGTACAAAATGAATCCGACCAGAAGACAGGAAATTACGAGCTTTGGGCTCTTTCCGATAAGCACAATTATGTGATTACCTAATTGTGATTACCTAATTGTGTTTACGGGAAAGAGCCCAAAGCTCGTATCTTCCCGTCTCCTGATCGCTTCCATTTTATACTTAGTCATACTTATCATACCTGTCCTTAAAACTATGGATTGAGATAGCATTAACTACCTCCTCGCTTAGCCAATTCCAATTATCAACTTCTCTTACACTGAAAAAGTATTTCCTTACATCCTGCAAAGAAGTTTTCTAACGAAGCTTCAAACTATGACCTCTAGTTCTAGAACCAGCCATATCAAAATATCGATCCCTATCCACTCTATCATAACCATGAAGGAATTTAAAGACTGTCACCATATCCCCCCTCACTCTTCTAGCTTCGAGTGATGGTAAGTCTAATTCCCTCAGCCTCTCATCATAAATGAGATTGCGTATTTCTGGCACCAGTTTCGTGGCATGTCTTTGAACTTTTTCAAGCTTAGCTATGTGCTTTTTCAAGTGCGGATTCCAAAAGGGGGCTGCATATTCGAGTTTTGGCCTCACATAGGTTACATAAATATTTCTGAACATTTTCTTGTCCATGTGCCTGAAGGTTACCCTTACATTTGATAAGAAAGCATATGCTGCCCTTACTATGCCATTTATATGTATTTCTGGAGACAAATCTGCCAGTATGTTTACTCCTAGATCTCTCTCATTTTCTGTCTCTTGAAGTTGTACTCCAGCCACCGAGTAGTCAAGCTTGGGCCTTCTTGCACTTGTACCCATTCTCATTACCTTACATTTTGAAGTATTGAATTTCATTAGCCACTTTTCTGACCACTCATGCAGATTATTTAGATCCTCCTGAAGTTCTCTACCATTGTTCTCGTTTTTTACTTTCTTCACAATCTTTGCATCATCTGCAAACATATTCATGAATGAATTTACAGACTCTGGTAGGTCATTTACATATACAAGGAACAAAAGTGGCCCTAAAACTGAACCCTGTGGAACTCCATTACTAACTCTTCTCCATTCAGACACTGAGTGTCTTACTCTAACCCTCTGTTCCCTTCCTTCTAAGTAAGTTTTTATCCATTCCAAAACATTTCCACCTATTCTAGCCATTGATTGTAGCTTCCTAATAAGTCTCCCATGTGGAACAGTGTCAAACGCTTTCTGGAAGTCTAGGAATATGCAATCTGCCCAGCCCTCTCTTTCCTGTAAGATTTGGCTTACCTCATCATAAAATTCTAATAAGTTTGTTACTGTTGATCTACCTTCTCTGAAGCCATGTTGCCTCACTGACAAAAAGTTGAAGGATTCCAAGTGAAGAGAGATATGTTTCCTTAGTAGTTTCTCCATAACTTTGCAAACTATGCTGGTCAAGGAAACTGGTCTATAGTTCAGAGCCGTATCCCTCCTTCCCTTTTTGAAGATAGGTATCACATTTGCTTGTTTCCAGCATCTTGGAATCTCCCCTGACTCCAGTGACTCCTTAAATATGATACTTAGTGCCACTGATATTGTGTTTGCGCATCTTTTAAGCACATGAGGGGATATGTCATCAGGACCTGTAGCTTTATGAACATCTAAATCCATCAGCGCTTTGCATACCTCTGTGGCTGTAAGGTTGATGTTCTCTAATACTGGCCCTTGAGCTTCTATCACTGCAATCTGAGGGGGTGGGGTATTTTCTACTGTAAATACTGACTGAAACTCCTTGTTCAATTCTTTGCAGATCTCTTCATCCGTCTCAGTGATGCTTCCATCCGCTCTCTTTAGCCTTAAAACCTGTTCTTTTACCTTCAGTTTTCCTCTGATAAAGCTGTGGAAAAGCTTGGGATTTTCTTTAGCCTTCCTGGTGATGTCCCTCTCATAGTCTCTCTCTGCCTCTCTCCTTTTACTTAGGTAGTCATTTCTTGCTCTTTTGTAGGTTTGCCAGGCATTTATGTTTTTTTTCCTCCTATACCTTTTCCAGCATTTGTCTCTCCTCTACCTTAGCTCTTTTACACCCATTATCGAACCATTTCTCTCTGGCATGAATTACACCTACTTTGGTGACAGGTATGCAGCAATCTACTATCTTCCCATATTTCTCACAAAAGATGTCATACATTTCTTGTACAGATTTGTTGTAAAATAAGGTTCTCCAGTCAATAACTGCAAAAAGCTCATTCATTTTGATGTAATCTCCTTTCGGATAGTTCCTCCTCATGTCCTCAGTGCCTCTACTCTCAGGAAGAATATCTTCAATGATGTACGCCATCAACAACACACAGTGGTCACTCTTTCCAATTGGTGGTTCATACTCAATTTTTTCAATATCCAACACATTATCTGTGAACACTAGATCAAGTAGTGATGGCTCATCCCCACCCCTGGCCCTTGTTGGTTCCATTACATGTTGGTGTAGGAAATTCCCTTGTACGCAATCTAGGAATCTTGCCCCGAATGAGTCCTCACCACTGTGTGGGTCAAGATTTATCCAATCTATCTCTTTATGATTAAAGTCTCCCATAATCAAAATCCTACATTTTTTCCCCGTGCCATGTTAACAACTGAGTTTATGACTTCAATAGTACCTATATGACTTTCCTCATAAACTTCAAGTTCTATTTTGGTTCCTTGGTGGGTTGTATATAACAGTTATTATAATGCTCTCTGACCCAGTATTTATGCGAGCAACAAGAAATTCCTTGAACTCACTTTCTATAGCCAAGTTTATTTCTTCAACTTGAATCCTTTCACTTATGAGCAGTGCTATCCCTCCACCAGTCCTCTCAGATCTTTCAACCCTTAGTATTCTGAAGCCCTTAGGAAAAACTGTGACACTGTTTATGTCCTCACTCAACTTAGTCTCTGTAATTGCTACTATATCTGCCTTACTGTTGTGAATCCTATCTTTTAATTCTACTGCCTTACCAGCTAATCCATCAGCATTTGTGTATAACAATCTTAATGAGGCCCCATCCCCTGATCTTCTGTCATTATCTTCTTTATCTCCCCTTTGTCTGGAAGAACTCTGTAATGAAAATTTTTCTTCTGTTCTTCATTTTTTTCATCATTTAACCTTCTTGCCTCTTGCAACAAGTTTTTGATCTTTCCCATCTCTTCCTGTGTTCTGTATCGTCTAATGAACACTTGTTTGAATTCTTGAAGGTCTTTTAGACTTTTTTTTCTCAACAATATTTCCCTACATGTTTCCCCTCTCTCAAAGGTTACTTTTGTTGGTCTCGGCTTTCCTTCCCTCGAATATTTGCCTAGTTGGTGTATGTTTACAATATCCTCAGGACCACAAACTACTACAAGCTTTCTTATCAGGTCTACAACCCTAGCTTTATTTTCTTCAAGTCTCCCCTGCCATGTTTGCTCCTGGGATTCGCTTATGCCTGAGATTACCACTGTCTTCTCCTTATCAAGTGCCTGTCTGATGAGTGGGTTTGCCCTTTCCATCACAGTGTCTTTCATTTTTTCGATTACTGTCTCTTTATAGTCAACCGTTTGTATGTTTTCCAGTGCCACCACCTTTACAGCCTCTTACTGCCACATTCTCCTTTAGTGCATCAGCAAAGGAAGTTTTCATGGCATCATTTTCCATATTCAGCTCCTGGAACTCTTTTCTGAACTGTTCAATGTTTTCCTTAATCTGGACATTCCAAGCAGCAATCTCGTCTCTCTCAGAAGAGAGCAGTAATTACCATCTATCGCTACTGCAGACATAAGCTTATTGACTTTACACTCAGTACAACAAGAGGAACACTGTCCGATTGGAGGCTTTTCCAAACATCATCACCAACTAATACTAGTAAAAGTCAACTAAATGGAGCAAAGTGAGGGTACTGGAAATCTCCTTCTTTGTACTTTGTGTGATATAAAACTAAAAACGAGCTAAATTATAGATTCTAACACATTCACATAGTGTGATTACTGAACAGCAATTTCTTCCACTCAGTACTTTATATTCCACTAATCAATAATAACATCTACAAAAAAAAAATTATTCTCTCTGGCCAACGGCAACTATTTCCAGCAATAACCAGTTAGAACTGGCTTCTTAACTTTCGACAAAAAGTGCGACTAGCCTCAGTAGACTCTCTGAATAGACTTAAGTAATTAACAATTTCAAACTTCCATTAAACATCTAAGCAAAAACACACCCTCATCCAGTATTCTATATCATACAGCGCCCCCCAGTACTCATTTCATATTGCCCCCTTGATCTCTATATCACATATCATATTCTCGATGCCACGCAGGTGGACATCTCATACAAGTTGATCTCCCTAATTAACTCATGTGGCATTTCAGGAAGACCAGACTCATTAGAAACAGCAGTGCTACTACCCACTTCATTCTCATCCTCATCAGCACTGTCCACAAATAAATGTTGAATATCGAGCAAGCGTCATGGTACACGATCTACCTCTACTGCACATGAAATCTTATTGACTTTGCACTCAGTCCAGCATAGAAGAACATCGTCTGATTGAACCTTTACCAAAACATCATCACCAACTCAAAACCTATTACTAACAAAATCCCCATTCATTCTTCTAACTGAATCCGGATGATGCCACAAATACTTATGTTGATCCTGACAAGGTGCTGTGTCATCATTCAACCCATCCTTAGCAGCCAAATTGTATCAGGAAACCATTTTCAGTGCATTAATTACATTTTGAATAGCCAGGTTCTATATAGTACGATGTGAGCATTCCACTATACCATTACCAGAAGATTGACAGGCAGCACAATAAGTGCAATTTGCATTCCTCTCTCTATAGACTTTCACTACTCATAGTGACCTAAAGGCTGTACTGTTGTCCATTAGAATCTCATCTGGAGGCCCTCTTTCTCTAATAATCTGCTCCATATGAACACTAATATTGTTAACATTTTACAATCAATATTCTCACCAAAGTGCAAACTGACTTGATCCTCAATCAATCACAGTGAGATAGCTCTAACCATCATAATGCGTGACATCTATGCCAGATGACTCCAAAGTTCTGGCACACCCAAACTACCAGGCACATGCCTAGAAGGCACTGGATCAACAGACTGACACTGCACACACGAGTAAACAGCTGATTTATCCTCTTCATTATTAAATGTTGGATCAACTAATTTCTCCAGATAGAGAGATTGATCAACCCCAAGATGGTGCTGATCATGTAACTTTTATTGGTGATGTCACACAGGCTACATAAGCAGATTTTCTTAGGCATGTTATAGTCGCTCTCATCAACTGGGTAACCCCAATTTTCTCTGATGCCACATAAGTCACAATCAATATCAGATCAATCTCCTTAACTATGTCATTCACTAAAAACAATCGTTTTCTCACCAAAACGTCAGACATCCCACTCACTCTAACTCTATAATCATCTTGCACCACAGTGTTCAGCCAATGCTGTACAATTACTGAGTCAGTTATGAGCTCAATTGACTTCAAACCCCATTGTAACGCTAGGCTTAACATCTTCACCACAACATCCAATTCATTGTGTTTTCTTAGCCATGCTGCATCCTCAATAATCTGACCACCTATTTCAACAACCACCTCAAGAGCCAAGCTGCTCACCACACACCATACTCAACTTTTTCATCATCACCAGCATACACATTCCCCTTACAGGACTTCACGAATTCCTTTACTAAAATTTCCTTCATCATCTGAACTGCTCTCGAGCCCTCAATATCATCCCAATGCTTACCTGACTCTCTCTTTTTGCAAAGCTAAATGCAGCATTGAACCAATCACAAACAGGATAGGTTGTTTAGTGAAATGAATATTATAAATATATGTATAGCGCTTTAAGCTAGTGCGCATTTAATGTCTTTTGTTGATTTTATAATAAAGTAGACACCATTTTAGATCACAAACCTATTGTTTCTATTGTAAAGAAGACTCTTACTTCTGCTCCTAAAAGGCTTCAAGCTATGCTATTGCGTGCACAGGAATATGATTTTGAAGTAAACTTCAAGACAGGTAAAGATAATGTATTTGCTGAGGCTTTATTGAGAGCTCCTGTTGGAAATGCCAAGAAAGAAGCTTCTGTTAACAAAAGGCTTAGTAGTCCTAGATATGAAGTTATTATTGATAATGGTAGGACATACAAAAAAAAAACAACAGTTTTTGAGAAAGTCTGTTAGTTCTACTATACCATATGAAATAGTTCCTGTATTTATTTCAGATGATGATACAAATTTTAAATATACTTAATTTAATATTAGTAGTCATGATAATAGAATTTAAACTTTTACAGAAAATGTTAATGTACCTTCTTCTCATGTCATGTGATTACCTAATTGTGCTTACGGGAAAGAGCCCAAAGCTCGTATCATCCCGTCTCCTGATCGCTTCCATTTTGTACTTAGTGATACTTATCATACCTGTCTTTAAAACTATGGATTGAGTTAGCATTAACTACCTCCTCCCTTAGCGAATTCCAATTATCAACTACTCTTACACTAAAAAACTACTTCCTTACATCCTGCAAAGAAGTTTTCTTGCGAAGCTTCAAACTATGACCTCGAGTTCTAGAGCCAGCCATATCAAAATATCGATTCCTATACACTCTATCATAACCATGAAGGAATTTAAAGACTGTCAGCAGGTGTAAAAACTAGATCTGGTAGAACTGTCAAACCTCCTGAAAGATTGAATCTCTAGTTTATTGTCATTCACTTACTCTGATTAGCAATTTGGTTAATCTTATATATATTTCTTTTATGTCAAAGTTCTCACTAAATTTAATCTGTTTTTTCTCTCTCTCTCTTCATTGAGGGGGGGGAGATGTTTAGTGAAATTAATATCATAAATATATGTATAGGCCTTGAAGCTACTGTGCATCTCATTTGTCTTTTGTTGTTTTTATAATAGAGTAGAGACCATTTGTAAACTAAGCCGAGTGGTTTGATTCACCCTTCTTGCTACATTATTTCTTGATATTACGCCTCCTATTCTGGGCATGCAACAATAGTGACCTACCAACTGACCACATACAGAGAATAACTGACATCTTGTGAGTTGTCCCTCAATTTCTTCCAACCAGAGCACTTCATTTCCACGATAGAATTCCATAAAGAGATACACCAAGAACGCATCCAACGTCCAACATCTCTGGAGGTTTTGTCTGTAACCCAAATTTAAATAATTGATTCATCACATCTGACACAGAGATCACATTCTCGTTGACAAAAACATCATCGATGAAACTGTCTGCACTCCTCCGCACCATTTCATCATGAGATAAGATAGTCTGCAAAATTTTCAATCTTGGGAGAACAACTCAGCCCAAAGCCAAGTCGAAATGAAGAATAAATAGTTCCTCAATGACTCACCCACTGATAAGGCCATAAGCTCTCAATATTCACCTGAAAATACACAGACTTCAAATCAGTCAATTTCAAAGGCTCAAGTAAGTTTCTCTAGTGTAGCATCGTCTCATTACAGTAAGATACATCCATCCCCAGATTACTTTAAACATATTCAAAAACTTTACGGAATGCCAAGTATCGACTCATCTTTCCCTTATTAGCCTGCATGATCACCATCAATGGAATATTGCCTTGATCATCAGTTTAATCATTACATTCCTTAAACCACCATTTAGATAGCATACTTTCAATTTCTTGGTCAAAAATTTCTTTAGTCCTCTCGATTTGCAGAGCTTTATAGTAACGAACTGTGTTTATAAGTACTGGTGGCCGACCATTCTTCCAGTACTATTTCATCATCCAATGGTGTGTGTTGAAATTCACAACAAAACTGACATCTACAATCACCAATGTGCTAGTTTTCTGCTCACCCATGGAAATCACTGCAACATGTTTATCAACTTTATTACTATACTTTGCATCAGGAAAGTGAACTCCCATCCATTAATTCAATGCCACCTAACTCCTCAGTCAAATCCATTCCCAAGGCTGCATCAGCTCTCTCAAAAACTCCTTTGTGACTACAGAATTCATTATCACAGTCACTCCATCCACTACAACAGGAAGTACAGCAGACTCTATTCACCGAATATCATGCCCATAAACTGCTCCCCACATGATCAAGAAATCCCTATGCATAACACACCTATGGGGCTAAAATGGATCTCAAACAACCTGTATCGACAAGAGCCCTCATCCATTTAACCTCTACAATCGCATTATTTCTAGGTAGCATTATTAATACTTTTCTGGAAGAACTTCTGGTGCAAAATTTCTCCCTGTGGGGTTTCCCTCTCCACTTGAGCAACTAGAAGATAAGTGCCCTTTAGTGGCAAATGTAACTTTTACCCTACTCCTACAAAACTTGAGCAATAGTGGCCCTCTACAAAGGTAGCAATGTCGCTCATAACACTGGTCAACAATTATTCCAATCTCGCCACTAAGATTACTACCCTACACAATCAACTTTTTTGTTAACGACATCTACAAATAAGCATTCCATCAATTCCTACATCAAAGCTATTGCTCTTTCCACAACTGCAGACATTGTTCTAAGTTTTCTGGATACCGGTGCTGGTAAACTTCTTGCAAATGCCCCCAAGAACAACTCATCAGATGCCACACTAACTAAATGAGTCAAGCTCCTAAACTCCATTAACTAAACATCTACCGGCTTGTCACTCCAATTCTCCTTGAAAACTCCTCATAAGCTTGATATGGGTATGTGGAGAACGCCTCAAACACCGCATTTTTTATTACCTCTACAATTCTTTTTATCGTTACTCAACTCTCTACACACAGTTAACACACTACCCTTTAAGAACATAGGCAACACCATTTCTAAGTCCTCCAATTTCTCAAGCTTAGCTACTAACTTGATCTTATCAAGCCTTTCAACTACACTGCCTGATCAGTCAAATGACCTAACAATATACGTTAACTTTACAATAGCCATACTGAAGGCCTAGATAGGTTGTGATACAAAACTAAAAAAAAAAATCAAGATTCTAGTGCACTCACCTAATGTGATTGGAGGATAGTAGATTCTTCCGATCAGTACACCAACTTCAGCTAATCATAGATAACACCTACGATAATGAAAAAAAAAATTTACAACTGGTTTCTGTATTTTCGACATAAAAAGCACGAACAGCCTCACCAGTTGGCAGTCTTAATATAACTGACTAATTAACAGTCTTAAACTACTATCTAAACACCTAAACAATCAGGGGAGATTCCAAGATGCTGGAAACAAGCAAATGTGATACCTATCTTCAAAAAGGGAAGGAGGGATACGGCTCTGAACAATAGACCAGTTTCCTTGACCAGCATAGTTTGCAAAGTTATGGAGAAACTACTAAGGAAACATATCTCTCTTCACTTGGAATCCTTCAACTTTTTGTCAGTGAGACAACATGGCTTCAGAGAAGGTAGATCAACAGTAACAAACTTATTAGAATTTTATGATGAGGTAAGCCAAATCTTACAGGAAAGAGAGGGCTGGGCAGATTGCATATTCCTAGACTTCCAGAAAGCGTTTGGCACTGTTCCACATGGGAGACTTATTAGGAAGCTGCAAGCAATGGCTAGAATAGGTGGAAATGTTTTGGAATGGATAAAAACTTACTTAGGAGGAAGGGAACAGAGAGTTAGAGTAAGACACTCAGTGTCTGAATGGAGAAGAGTTAGTAGTGGAGTTCCACAGGGTTCAGGTTTAGGGCCACTTTTGTTCCTTGTATATGTAAATGACCTACCAGAGTCTGTAAATTCATTCATGAATATGTTTGCAGATGATGCAAAGATTGTGAAGAAAGTAAAAAACGAGAACAGTGGTAGAGAACTTCAGGAGGATCTAAATAATCTGTATGAGTGGTCAGAAAAGTGGCTAATGAAATTCAATACTTCAAAATGTAAGGTAATGAGAATGGGTACAAGTGCAAGAAGGCCCAAGCTTGACTACTCGGTGGCTGGAGAACAACTTCAAGAGACAGAAAATGAGAGAGATCTAGGAGTAAACATACTGGCAGATTTGTCTCCAGAAATACATATAAATGGCATAGTATGGGCAGCATATGCTTTCTTATCAAATGTAAGGGTAGCCTTTAGGCACATGGACAAGGAAATGTTCAGAAATATTTATGTAACCTATGTGAGGCCAAAACTCGAATATGCAGCCCCCTTTTGGAATCCACACTTGAAAAAGCACATAGCTAAGCTTGAAAAAGTTCAAAGACATGCCACGAAACTTGTGCCAGAAATACGCAATCTCAGTTATGATGAGAGGCTGAAGGAAGGGAATTAGACTTACCATCACTCGAAGCTAGAAGATTGAGGGGGATATGGTGATAGTCTTTAAATTCCTTCATGGTTATGAAAGAGTGGATAGGGATCGATATTTTGATATGCTGGCTCTAGAACTAGAGGTCATAGTTTGAAGCTTCGTTAGAAAACTTGTTTGCAGGATGTAAGGAAATACTTTTTCAGTGTAAAAGTAGTTGATAATTGGAATTGGCTAAGCGAGGAGGTAGTTAATGCTATCTCAATCCATAGTTTTAAGGACAGGTATGATAAGTATGACTAAGTATAAAATGGAAGCGATCAGGAGACGGGAAGATACGAGCTTTGGGCTCTTTCCCGTAAACACAATTAGGTAATCACACCCGTATTAACTATTCTGTATCACACAGCACCTCTCAGCGCTCACACCACACTTCCTCTCACAAAGAGTCAAGTTTTTGCTTTGACTTAGCCAGCCCTCTTACAAGGGGGAATATGTTTCTTGAATACAGAAATAGATCACTTATACCTGAATTAATAAAAATTATATCAGTTATAGTCACCAAGACATACATTAATCATATCTTGCTAAACAGCTCACAGGGTGTAGAATAAGACTGTGTCAAAGATATATGAGAACATCTCAAGCCAAACTTATTAAATGAAATGATAAGGAGCCTGAGAAAGACGTCTCTCTTGGGACCAGTTGAGGGGTGTCAGGTTTAAATGGGATCCCATATGTTTCTATGGGACACCATCTGCCCTTTCATTTCTCCTGCCATAGGTCATCTCTCTCTCTCTCTCTCTCTCTCTCTCTCTCTCTCTCTCTCTCTCTCTCTCTCTCTCTCTCTCTCATACATATATATATATATATATATATATATATATATATATATATATATATATATATATATATATATATATATATATTTATATATATATATATATATATATATATATATATATATATATATATATATATATATATATATATATATATATATATATATATATATATATATATATATATATATATATATATATATATATATATATATATATATATATGTATGTATGTGATTACCTAATTGTGATTACCTAATTGTGTTTACGGGAAAGAGCCCAAAGCTCGTATCTTTGTTGTGAAATAGGGTTCTCCAGTCAATAACTTCAAAAAGCTCATTCATTTTGATGTAATCTCCTTTCGGATAGTTCCTCCTCATGTCCTCGGTGCCTCTACTCTCAGGCAGAATATCTTCAATGATATATTCCATCAACAACACACAGTAGTCACTCTTTCCAATTGGTGGTTCATACTCAATTTTTTCAATATCCAACACATTATCTGTGAATACTAGATCAAGTAGTGATGGCTCATCCCCACCCCTGGCCCTCGTTGGTTCCATTACATGTTGGTGTAGGAAATTCCCTTGTACACAATCTAGGAATCTTGCCCCGAATGAGTCCTCACCACTGTGTGGGTCAAGATTTATCCAATCTATCTCTTTATGATTAAAATCTCCCATAATCAAAATCCTACATTTTTTCTCCTATGCCATGTTAACAACTGACTTTATGACTTCAATAGTACCTATATGACTTTCCTCATAAACTTCAAGCCTATTCTGGTTCCTTGTTGGGGTATATACAACAGTTATTATAATGCTCTCTGACCCAGTATTTATGCGAGCAACAAGAAATTCCTTAAACTCACTTTCTATAGCCAAGTTTATTTCTTCAACTTGAATCCTTTCACTTATGAGCAGTGGTATCCCTCCACCAGTCCTCTCAGATCTTTCAACCCTTAATATTCTGAAGCCCTTAGGAAAAATTGTGACACTGTATTTGTCCTCACTCAACTTAGTCTCTGTAATTGCTACTATATCTGCCTTACTGTTGTGAAACCTATCTTTTAATTCTACTGCCTTACCAGCTAATCCATCAGCATTTGTGTATAACAATCTTAATGAGGCCCCATCCCCTGATCTTCTGTCATTATCTTCTTTATCTCCCCTTTGTCTGGAAGAACTCTGAAATGAAATTTTTTCTTCTCTTCTTCATTTCTTTCCTCATTTAACCTTCTTGCCTCTTGCAACAAGTTTTTGATCTTTCCCATCTCTTCCTGTGTTATGTATCGTCTAATGAACACTTCTTTGAATTCTTGAAGGGCTTTTAGACTTTTTTTCTCAACAATATTTCCCTACATGTTTCCCCTCTCTCAAAGGTTACTTTTGTTGGTGTCGGCTTTCCTTCCCTCGAATATTTACCTAGTTGGTGTATGTTTACAATATCCTCAGGACCACAAACTACTCCAAGCTTTCTTATCAGGTCTACAACCCTAGCATTATTTTCTTCAAGTCTCCCCTGCCATGTTGGCTCCGGGGATTCGCTTATGCCTGAGATTACCACTGTCTTCTCTTTATCTAGTGCCTATTTGACGAGTGGGTATGCCCTTTCCATCATAACGTCTTTCATTTTTTCGATTACTGTCTGCTTTATAGTCAACTGTTTGTGTGTTTTCCAGTGCCACCACCTGTACAGCCTCTTTTACTGCCACATTCCCCTTTAGTGCATCAGCAAAGGAAGTATTCATGGCATCATTTTCCTATTCAGCTCCTGGAACTCTTTTCTAAAGTGTTCAATGTTTTCCTTAATCTGGACATTCCAAGCAGCAATCTCGTCTCTCTCAGAAGAAAGCAGTGAACTAGCATCTAATTCCTTTTGGTTGTCATTCAGCTGTTTGTTTTTATCTTCTTGTTTAGAAATTCTAGTTTCTAGTTCACTCTTTTCCCCTTCCAGCTTCTTTATTCTTTTTTCTAGTTCCTTTCTCTCCTGCCCATATGATTTATTTGCTTCCTCCAAAGATCTTATTTGCTCTCTGAGTGTTCCATTCTCTTTCATTTCTCCATCCATATTCCGAATTTTTTCATCAAGGCATATAACCATTGCCTCTAAATCCTTGATTTTCTGTTTTAGTCTCCTGATAGCTACCCCTCCTCCCAACCCATGGGTGGGAGAGGTTTGGGACAGAGATGGCCTCATTTTTATGTTCTCCCTCTCACAGAATATAGAAAGAAGAAGAGAAAGAGAAAAAAAGAGAGAAAAACTTTTTTGTAAGCTTCACACAGAATTTTTATATCTCCATATAAGTGCTATTTAGTAACTCAATTTATCTCTTTTCTGGTAACACACATCTTAACTTAAAATTTGACTATGGTAATTTGAGGATAAAAAGAAAAAAAAATGCAACAAAACAAAAGTCAAACCTGCTCGATATTCAACATTTATTTGTGGACAGTGCTGATGAGGATGAGAATGAAGTGGGTAGTAGCACCGCTGTTTCTAATGAGTCTGGTCTTCCTGAAATGCCACATGAGTTAATTAGGGAGATCAACTTGTAAGAGATGTCCACCTGCGTGGCATCGAGAATATGATATGTGATATAGAGATCAAGGGGGCAATATGAAATGAGTACTGGGGGGGTGCTGTGTGATATAGACTATTTGATGAGGGTGTGTTTTTGCTTAGATGTTTAATGGAACTTTGAAACTGATAATTACTTAAGTCTATTCAGAGAGTCTACTGAGGCTAGTTGCACTTTTTGCCGAAAGTTAAGAACCCAGTTCTAATTGGTTATAGCTTGAAATAGTTGTCGTTGGCCAGAGAGGATAATTTTTTTTATTGTAGATGTTATTATTGATTAGTGGAATATAAAGTACTGAGTGAAAGAAATTGCTGTTCAGTAATCACACTATGTGAATGTGTTAGAATCTATAATTTAGCTCGTTTATAGTTTTATATCACACAAAGTACAAAGAAGGAGATTTCCAGTATCCTCACTTTGCTCCATTTAGTTGACTTTTACTAGTACTAGTTGGTGATGATGTTTGGAAAAGCCTCCACTCGGACAGTGTTCCTCTTGTTGTACTGAGAGTAAAGTCAATAAGCTTATGTCTGCAGTAGCGGTAGATGGTAATTACATAATTGTGCTTATCGGAAAGAGCCCAAAGCTCGTAATTTCCTGTCTTCTGGTCGGTTTCATTTTGTACTTAGTGATACTTATCGTCTATCTATCTACCTTGGCTGTTTCCCCCTTTAATTGGGGTGTAGCCGACATCAAAAAAGCAAAACAGTAAGGGGATTACTTTGCTCTATGGGCAATGATGAGGGAGCTAGCGACCGTTCAGATGGCACTGCTGGAGTGCCACAGCCAATCCTCCCAGCTCCTCCACAACCTGTGACACTTCACAACTGCCAACTCCCCTACTGCCCCTACCAGAGGGCTACCTCTGTAAGATGCAGCCCCGTGGTAACAGCAGATGCCCATCAGAGCTGCATCACAATCGCTCTCCACTCATTCCTATTCCTAGCACCCTCGCTTGCTTCCCTCACATTCATCCTCCTATCATTCAGGGCTCTCCTTACTCCATCCATCCATTAAAACCTAGGCCTCCCTCTAGCATTTCTCCCATCAACTCTTGCATTCACCACTTTTTTCAGCAGTCTTTCATCATCCATCCTTTTCACATGGCCGAACCATCTCAGAACATTCATATGTACTCTGGCTGCAATTTCTCTCCTCATACCCGTTCTTGCTCTCACCACTTCATTCCTAACCCTATCCAACCGAGATACACCAATCATACTCCTCAGGCATTTCATCTCAAACACATTTGGATTCCGTCTCTCACTTACTTTCATACCCCATAACTCTGATCCATACATCACAGTTGGCACAACCACTTTCTCATACAAAACTTTCTTGACATTCATTTCCAACCCCCTATTCTTCATCACTCCTTTCAACGCACCCAACACTTTCCATCCTTCATTCACTCTGTAACATACATCTGCTTCCACTCCACCATTTGCAGCTATAACTGAGCCTAAATACTTAAACTGATCAACTTCCTCAAGTGTCTCTCCATTCAACATAATATTCAATCCAGCACCATCCTCATTTCTTGTACACCTCATAACCTTACTCTTTCCCACATTCACTCGCAACTTCCTTCTCTCACACGCCATTCCAAATTCTGACACTAACTGACACAGCTTCTCCTCTGAATCTGCCACCACCACAGTATCATCTGCAAACAGCAACTGATTCAGCTCTCATTCGTTATCATCCCCATCTACCATTCTCAAACCTCGACCACACACTCGCTCATTCACCTCATATTGAACAGCCATGGTGACATCACACATCCCTGTCTCAGTCCCACACTCACTGGAAACCACTCACTCACTTCATTCCCTACCCTAACACAAGCTCTACTGCCCTCATACAAACTCTTCACTGCATGCAACAATTTACCATTAATTCCATGTAATCTCAAAACATTCCACATTGCCTCTCTATCAACTCTATCATATGCTTTCTCCAGATCCAAAAATGCAAAATACACATCCTTACCCTTTGCTAAATATTTCTCACATAACTGCCTAACTATAAAAATCTGATCTATACAACCTCTACCTCTCCTAAAACCACTCTGCGCTTCCGCGATCACATTTTCTGTCTTATCCCTAATCCTATTAACCAGTATTCTACCATATACTTTTCCTACCACACTCAACAAACTTATACCCCTAAAATTACTGCATTCGTACACATTAGACGATACAGAACACAGGAAGAGATGGGAAAGATCAAAAACTTGTTGCAAGAGGCAAGAAGGTTAAATGAAGAAAGAAATGTAGAAGAGAAGAAAAATTTTCATTTCAGAGTTCTTCCAGACAAAGGGGAGATAAAGAAGATAATGACAGAAGATCAGGGGATGGGGCCTCATTAAGATTGTTATTCACAAATGCTGATGGATTAGCTGGTAAGGCAGTAGAATTAAAAGATAGGATTCACAACAGTAAGGCAGATATAGTAGCAATTACAGAGACTAAGTTGAGTGAGGACATAAACAGTGTCACAGTTTTTCCTAAGGGCTTCAGAATACTAAGGGTTGAAAGATCTGAGAGGACTGGTGGAGGGATAGCTCTGCTCATAAGTGAAAGGATTCAAGTTGAAGAAATAAACTTGGCTATAGAAAATGAGTTCAAGGAATTTCTTGTTGCTCGCATAAACACTGGGTCAGAGAGCATTATAATATCTGTTGTCTGTAACCCACCAAGGAACCAGAATAGGCTTCAAGTTTATGAAGAAAGTCATATAGGTACTATTGAAGTCATAATTCAGTTGTTAACATGGCACGGGAAAAAAAATGTAGGATTTTGATTATGGGAGACTTTAATCATAGAGAGATAAATTGGATAAATCTTGACCCACACAGTGGTGAGGAATAATTCGGGGCAAGATGCCTAGATTGCGTACAAGGGAATTTCCTACACCAACATGTAATGGAACCAACAAGGACCAGGGGTGGGGATGAGCCATCACTAATTGATCTAGTATTCAAAGATAATGTGTTGGATATTGAAAAAATTGAGTATGAACCACCAATTGGAAAGAGTGACCACTGTGTGTTGTTGATGGAGTATATCATTGAAGATATTCTGCCTGAGAGTAGAGGCACTGAGGACATGAGGAGGAACTATCCGAAAGGAGATTACATCAAAATGAATGAGCTTTTTGCAGTTATTGACTGGAGAACCTTATTTCACAACAAATCTGTACAAGAAATGTATGACATCTTTTGTGAGAAATATGGGAAGATAGTATATTGCTGCATACCTGTCACCAAAGTCGGTGTAATTCATGCCAGAGAGAAATGGTTCGATAATGGGTGTAAAAGAGCTAAGGAGTGGAGAGACAAATGCTGGAAATGGTATAGGAGGAGAAAAAACATAAATGCCTGACAAACCTACAAAAGAGCAAGAAATGACTACCTAAGTAAAAGGAGAGAGGCAGAGAGAGACTATGAGAGGGACATCACCAGGAAGGCTAAAGAAAATCCCAAGCTTTTCCACAGCTTTATCAGAGGAAAACTGAAGGTAAAAGAACAGGTTTTAAGGCAAAAGAGAGCGGATGGAAGCATCACTGAGACGGAGGAAGAGATCTGCAAAGAATTGAACAAGGAGTTTCAGTCAGTATTTGTAGTAGAAAATACCCCACACCCCCTCAGATTGCAGAGATAGAAGCTCAAGGGCCAGTATTAGAGAACATCAACCTTACAGCCACAGAGGTATGCAAAGCGCTGATGGATTTAGATGTTCATAAAGCTACAGGTCCTGATGACATATCCCCTCATGTGCTTAAAAAATGCGCAAACTTGAAATCAGTGGCACTAAGTATCATATTTAAAAAGTCACTGGAGTCAGGGGAGATCCCAAGATGCTGGAAACAAGCAAATGTGATGCCACTCTTCAAAAAGGGAAGGAGGGATACGGCTCTGAACTGTAGACCAGTTTCCTTGACCAGCATAGTTTGCAAAGTTATGGAGAAACTACTAAGGAAACATATCTCTCTTCACTTGGAATCCTTCAACTTTTTGTCAGTGAGGCAACATGGCTTCAGAGATGGTAGATCAACAGTAACAAACTTATTAGAATTTTATGATGAGGTAAGCCGAATCTTACAGGAAAGAGAGGGCTGGGCAGATTGCATATTCCTAGACTTCCAGAAAGTGTTTGACACTGTTCCACATGGGAGACTTATTAGGAAGCTGCAAACAATGGCTAGAATAGGTGGAAATGTTTTGGAATGGATAAAAACTTACTTAGAAGGAAGGGAACAGAGGGTTAGAGTAAGACACTCAGTGTTTGAATGGAGAAGAGTTAGTAGTTTGTGTGTAAAGTCAATAAGATTTCATATGCAGTAGAGGTAGATCGTACTTACCTAATTGTATGTACCTAATTGTGTTTACGGTAAAGAGCCCAAAGCTCGTATCTTCCTGTCTCCTAATCGGTTCCATTTTATATTTAGTCATACTTATCATACCTGTCCTTAAAACTATGGATTGAGATAGCATTAACTACCTCCTCGCTTATCCAATTCCAAATATCAACTACTCTTACACTGAAAAAGTATTTCCTTACATGTTGCAAAGAAGTTTTCTTACGAAGCTTCAAACTATGTCCTTTAGTTCTAGAGCCTGCCATATCAAAATATCGATCACTATCCACTCTATCATAACCATTAAGGAATTTAAAGACTGTCACCATATCCCCCCTCAATCTTCTAGCTTCGGATCATGGTAAGTCTAATTCCCTCAGCCTCTCATCATAACTGAGATTGCGTATTTCTGGCACCAGTTTTGTGGCATGTCTTTGAACTTTTTCAAGCTTAGCTATGTGCTTTTTCAAGTGCGGATTCCAAAAGGGGGCTGCATATTCGAGTTTTGGCCTCACATAGGTTACATGAATATTTCTGAACATTTCCTAGTCCATGTGCCTGAAGGCTACCCTTACATTTGATAAGAATGCATATACTGCCCTTACTATGCCATATATATGTATTTCTGGAGACAAGTCTGCCAGTATGTTTACTCCTAGATCTCTCTCATTTTCTGTCTCTTGAAGTTGTACTCCAGCCACCGAGTAGTCAAGCTTGGGCCTTCTTGCCCTTGTACACATTCTCATTACCTTACATTTTGAAGTATTGAATTTCATTAGCCACTTTTCTGACCACTCATGCAGATTATTTAGATCCTCCTGAAGTTCTCTACCATTGTTATCGTTTTTTACTTCACAATCTTTGCATCATCTGCAAACATATTCATGAATGAATTTACAGACTCTGGTAGGCCATTTACATATACAAGGAACAAAAGTGGCCCTAAAACTGAACCCTGTGGAACTTCACTACTAACTCTTCTCCATTCAGACACTGAGTGTCTTACTCTAACCCTCTGTTCCCTTCCTTCTAAGTAAATTTTTATCCATTCCAAAACATTTCCACCTATTCTAGCCATTGCTTGCAGCTTCCTAATAAGTCTCGCATGTGGAACAGTGTCAAACACTTTCTGGAAGTCTAGGAATATGCAATCTGCCCAGCCCTCTCTTTCCTGTAAGATTCGGCTTACCTCATCATAGAATTCTAATAAGTTTGTTACTGTTGATCTACCTTCTCTGAAGCCATGTTGCCTCACTGACAAAAAGTTGAAGGATTCCAAGTGAAGAGAGATATGTTTCCTTAGTAGTTTCTCCATAACTTTGCAAACTATGCTGGTCAAGGAAACTGGTCTATTGTTCAAAGCCGTATCCCTCCTTCCCTTTTTGAAGATAGGTATCACATTTGCTTGTTTCCAGCATCTTGGAATCTCCCCCGACTCCAGTGACTTTTTAAATATGATACTTAGTGCCACCGATATTGAGTTTGCACATTTTTTAAGTACATGAGGGGATATGTCATCAGGACCTGTAGCTTTATGAACATCTAAATCCATCAGCACTTTGCATACCTCTGTGGCTGTAAGGTTGATGTTCTCTAATACCAGCCATTGAGCTTCTATCTCTGCAATCTGAGGGGGTGGGGTATTTTCTACTGTAAATACTGACTGAAACTCCTTGTTCAATTCTTTGCAGATCTCTTCATCCGTCTCAGTGATGCTTCCATCTGCTTTCTTTAGCCTTAAAACCTGTTCTTTTACCTTCAGTTTTCCTCTGATAAAGCTGTGGAAAAGCTTGGGATTTTCTTTAGCCTTCCTGGTGATGTCCCTCTCATAGTCTCTCTCTGCCTCTCTCCTTTTACTTAGGTAGTCATTTCTTGCTCTTTTGTAGGTTTGTCAGGCATTTATGTTTTTTCTCCTCCTATTCCTTTTCCAGCATTTGTCTCTCCACTCCTTAGCTCTTTTACACCCATTATCGAACCATTTCTCTCTGGCATGAATTACACCGACTTTGGTGACAGGTATGCAGCAATCTACTATCTTCCCATATTTCTCACAAAAGATGTCATATATTTCTCGTACAGATTTGTTGTAAAATAAGGTTCTCCAGTCAATAACTGCAAAAAGCTCATTCATTTTGATGTAATCTCCTTTCGGATAGTTCCTCCTCATGTCCTCATTGCCTCTACTCTCAGGCAGAATATCTTCAATGATATACTCCATCAACAACACACAGTGGTCGCTCTTTCCAATTGGTGGTTCATAATCAATTTTTTCAATATCCAACACATTATCTGTGAATACTAGATCAATTAGTGATGGCTCATCCCCACCCCTGGTCCTTGTTGGTTCCATTACATGTTGGTGTAGGAAATTCCCTTGTACGCAATCTAGGCATCTTGCCCCGAATTATTCCTCCTCACCACTGTGTGGGTCAAGATTTATCCAATTTATCTCTCTATGATTAAAGTCTCCCATAATCAAAATCCTACATTTTTTTTCCCGTGCCATGTTAACAACTGAATTATGACTTCAATAGTACCTATATGACTTTCTTCATAAACTTGAAGCCTATTTTGGTTCCTTGGTGGGTTATATACAACAGATATTATAATGCTCTCTGACCCAGTGTTTATGCGAGCAACAAGAAATTCCTTGAACTCACTTTCTATAGCCAAGTTTATTTCTTCAACTTGAATCCTTTCACTTATGAGCAGAGCTATCCCTCCACCAGTCCTCTCAGATCTTTCAACCCTTAGTATTCTGAAGCCCTTAGGAAAAACTGTGACACTGTTTATGTCCTCACTCAACTTAGTCTCTGTAATTGCTACTATATCTGCCTTACTGTTGTGAATCCTATCTTTTAATTCTACTGCCTTACCAGCTAATCCATCAGCATTTGTGAATAACAATCTTAATGAGGCCCCATCCCCTGATCTTCTGTCATTATCTTCTTTATCTCCCCTTTGTCTGGAAGAACTCTGAAATGAAAATTTTTCTTCTCTTCTTCATTTCTTTCTTCATTTAACCTTCTTGCCTCTTGCAACAAGTTTTTGATCTTTCCCATCTCTTCCTGTGTTCTGTATCGTCTAATGAACACTTGTTTGAATTCTTGAAGGTCCTTTAGACTTTTTTTCTCAACAATATTTCCCTACATGATATGACTGGCTCTAGAGCTAGAGGTCATAGTTTGAAGCTTCGTAAGAAAACTTCTTTGCAGGATGTGATTACCTAATTGTGATTACCTAATTGTGTTTACGGGAAAGAGCCCAAAGCTCGTAACTTTCCGTCTCCTGATTGCTTCCATTTTATACTTAGTGATATTTATCATACCTGTCCTTAAAACTATGGATTGAGATAGCATTAACTACCTCCTCGCTTAGCCAATTCCAATTATCAACTACTTTTACACTGAAAAAGTATTTCCTTACATCCTGCAAAGAAGTTTTCTTACGAAGCTTCAAACTATGACCTCTAGTTCTAGAGCCTGCCATATCAAAATATCGATCCCTATCCACTCTATCATAACCATGAAGGAATTTAAAGACTGTCACCATATCCCCCCTCACTCTTCTAGCTTCGAGTGATGGCAAGTCTAATTCCCTCAGCCTCTCATCATAACCGAGATTGCGTATTTCTGGCACCAGTTTCGTGGCATGTCTTTGAACTTTTTCAAGCTTAGCTATGTGCTTTTTCAAGTGCGGATTCCAAAAGGGGGCTGCATATTCGAGTTTTGGCCTCACATAGGTTACATAAATATTTCTGAACATTTCCTTGTCCATGTGCCTGAAGGCTACCCTTACATTTGATAAGAATGCATATGCTGCCCTTACTACGCCATTTATATGTATTTCTGGAGACAAATCTGCCAGTATGTTTACTCCTAGATCTCTCTCATTTTCTGTCTCTTGAAGTTGTACTCCAGCCACCGAGTAGTCAAGCTTGGGCCTTCTTGCACTTGTACCCATTCTCATTACCTTACATTTTGAGGTATTGAATTTCATTAGCCACTTTTCTGACCACTCATGCAGATTATTTAGATCCTCCTGAAGTTCTCTACCATTGTTCTCGTTTTTTACTTTCTTCACAATCTTTGCATCATCTGCAAACATATTCATGAATGAATTTACAGACTCTGGTAGGTCATTTACATATACAAGGAACAAAAGTGGCCCTAAAACTGAACCCTGTGGAACTCCACTACTAACTCTTCTCCATTCAGACACTGAGTGTCTTACTCTAACCCTCTGTTCCCTTCCTTCTAAGTAAGTTTTTATCCATTCCAAGACATTTCCACCTATTCTAGCCATTGATTGCAGCTTCCTAATAAGTCTCCCATGTGGAACAGTGTCAAACGCTTTCTGGAAGTCTAGGAATATGCAATCTGCCCAGCCCTCTCTTTCCTGTAAGATTTGGCTTACCTCATCATAATATTCTAATAAGTTTGTTACTGTTGATCTACCTTCTCTGAAGCCATGTTGCCTCACTGACAAAAAGTTGAAGGATTCCAAGTGAAGAGAGATATGTTTCCTTAGTAGTTTCTCCATAACTTTGCAAACTATGCTGGTCAAGGAAACTGGTCTATAGTTCAGAGCCGTATCCCTCCTTCCCTTTTTGAAGATAGGTATCACATTTGCTTGTTTCCAGCATCTTGGAATCTCCCCCGACTCCAGTGACTCCTTAAATATGATACTTAGTGCCACTGATATTGTGTTTGCGCATTTTTTAAGCACATGAGGGGATATGTCATCAGGACCTGTAGCTTTATGAACATCTAAATCCATCAGCGCTTTGCATACCTCTGTGGCTGTAAGGTTGATGTTCTCTAATACCGGCCCTTGAGCTTCTATCACTGCAATCTGAGGGGGTGGGGTATTTTCTACTGTAAATACTGACTGAAACTCCTTGTTCAATTCTTTGCAGATCTCTTCGTCCATCTCAGTGATGCTTCCATCCGCTCTCTTTAGCCTTAAAACCTGTTCTTTTACCTTCAGTTTTCCTCTGATAAAGCTGTGGAAAAGCTTGGGATTTTCTTTAGCCTTCCTGGTGATGTCCCTCTCATAATCTCTCTCTGCCTCTCTCCTTTTACTTAGGTAGTCATTTCTTGCTCTTTTGTAGGTTTGCCAGGCATTTATGTTTTTTCTCCTCCTATACCTTTTCCAGCATTTGTCTCTCCACTCCTTAGCTCTTTTACACCCATTATCGAACCATTTCTCTCTGGCATGAATTACACCTACTTTGGTGACAGGTATGCAGCAATCTACTATCTTCCCATATTTCTCACAAAAGATGTCATACATTTCTTGTACAGATTTGTTGTAAAATAAGGTTCTCCAGTCAATAACTGCAAAAAGCTCATTCATTTTGATGTAATCTCCTTTCGGATAGTTCCTCCTCATGTCCTCATTGCCTCTACTCTCAGGAAGAATATCTTCAATGATATACTCCATCAACAACACACAGTGGTCACTCTTTCCAATTGGTGGTTCATACTCAATATTTTCAATATCCAACACATTATCTGTGAACACTAGATCAAGTAGTGATGGCTCATCCCCACCCCTGGTCCTTGTTGGTTCCATTACATGTTGGTGTAGGAAATTCCCTTGTACGCAATCTAGGAATCTTGCCCCGAATGAGTCCTCACCACTGTGTGGGTCAAGATTTATCCAATCTATCTCTTTATGATTAAAGTCTCCCATAATCAAAATCCTACTTTTTTTTCCCGTGCCATGTTAACAACTGAGTTTATGACTTCAATAGTACCTATATGACTTTCCTCATAAACTTCAAGCCTATTTTGGTTCCTTGGTGGGTTGTATACAACTGTTATTATAATGCTCTCTGACACAGTATTTATGCGAGCAACAAGAAATTCCTTGAACTCACTTTCTATAGCCAAGTTTATTTCTGCAACTTGAATCCTTTCACTTATGAGCAGTGCTATCCCTCCACCAGTCCTCTCAGATCTTTCAACCCTTAGTATTCTGAAGCCCTTAGGAAAAACTGTGACACTGTTTATGTCCTTACTCAACTTAGTCTCTGTAATTGCTACTATATCTGCCTTACTGTTGTGAATCCTATCTTTTAATTCTACTGCCTTACCAGCTAATCTATCAGCATTTGTGTGTGTGTGTGTGTGTGTGTGTGTGTGTGTGTGTGTGTGTGTGTGTGTGAGTGTGTGTGTGTGTGTGTGTGTGTGTGTGTGTGTGATTACCTAATTGTGTTTACGGGAAAGAGCCCAAAGCTCGTATCTTCCCGTCTCCTCATCGGTTCCATTTTAGACTTAGTGATACTTATCATACCTGTCCTTAAAACTATGGATTGAGATAGCATTAACTACCTCCTCGCTTAGCCAATTCCAATTATCAACTACTCTTACACTGAAAAAGTATTTCCTTACATCCTGCAAAGAAGTTTTCTTACGAAGCTTCAAACTATGACCTCTAGTTCTAGAGCCAGCCATATCGAAATATCGATCCCTATCCACTCTATCATAACCATGAAGGAATTTAAAGACTGTCACCATATCCCCCCTTACTCTTCTAGCTTCGAGTGATGGCAAGTCTAATTCCCTCAGCCTCTCATCATAACCGAGATTGCGTATTTCTGGCACCAGTTTCGTGGCATGTCTTTGAACTCTTTCAAGCTTAGCTATGTGCTTTTTCAAGTGCGGATTCCAAAAGGGGGCTGCATATTCGAGTTTTGGCCTCACATAGGTTACATAAATATTTCTGAACATTTCCTTGTCCATGTGCCTGAAGGCTACCCTTACATTTGATAAGAATGCATATGCTGCCCTTACTACGCCATTTATATGTATTTCTGGAGACAAATCTGCCAGTATGTTTACTCCTAGATCTCTCTCATTTTCTGTCTCTTGAAGTTGTACTCCAGCCACCGAGTAGTCAAGCTTGGGCCTTCTTGCACTTGTACCCATTCTCATTACCTTACATTTTGAGGTATTGAATTTCATTAGCCACTTTTCTGACCACTCATGCAGATTATTTAGATCCTCCTGAAGTTCTCTACCATTGTTCTCGTTTTTTACTTTCTTCACAATCTTTGCATCATCTGCAAACATATTCATGAATGAATTTACAGACTCTGGTAGGTCATTTACATATACAAGGAACAAAAGTGGCCCTAAAACTGAACCCTGTGGAACTCCACTACTAACTCTTCTCCATTCAGACACTGAGTGTCTTACTCTAACCCTCTGTTCCCTTCCTTCTAAGTAAGTTTTTATCCATTCCAAAACATTTCCACCTATTCTAGCCATTGATTGCAGCTTCCTAATAAGTCTCCCATGTGGAACAGTGTCAAACGCTTTCTGGAAGTCTAGGAATATGCAATCTGCCCAGCCCTCTCTTTCCTGTAAGATTTGGCTTACCTCATCATAAAATTCTAATAAGTTTGTTACTGTTGATCTACCTTCTCTGAAGCCATGTTGCCTCACTGACAAAAAGTTGAAGGATTCCAAGTGAAGAGAGATATGTTTCCTTAGTAGTTTCTCCATAACTTTGCAAACTATGCTGGTCAAGGAAACTGGTCTATAGTTCAGAGCCGTATCCCTCCTTCCCTTTTTGAAGATAGGTATCACATTTGCTTGTTTCCAGCATCTTGGAATCTCCCGCGACTCCAGTGACTCCTTAAATATGATACTTAGTGCCACTGATATTGTGCTTGCGCATTTTTTAAGCACATGAGGGGATATGTCATCAGGACCTGTAGTTTTATGAACATGTAAATCCATCAGCGCTTTGCATACCTCTGTGGCTGTAAGGTTGATGTTCTCTAATACCGGCCCTTGAGCTTCTATCTCTGCAATCTGAGGGGGTGGGGTATTTTCTACTGTAAATACTGACTGAAACTCCTTGTTCAATTCTTTACAGATCTCTTCATCCGTCTCAGTGATTCTTCCATTCGCTCTCTTTAGCCTTAAAACCTGTTCTTTTACCTTCAGTTTTCCTCTGATAAAGCTGTGGAAAAGCTTGGGATTTTCTTTAGCCTTCCTGGTGATGTCCCTCTCATAATCTCTCTCTGCCTCTCTCCTTTTACTTAGGTAGTCATTTCTTGCTCTTTTGTAGGTTTGCCAGGCATTTATGTTTTTTCTCCTCCTATACCTTTTCCAGCATTTGTCTCTCCACTCCTTAGCTCTTTTACACCCATTATCGAACCATTTCTCTCTGGCATGAATTACACCTACTTTGGTGACAGGTATGCAGCAATCTACTATCTTCCTATATTTCTCACAAAAGATGTCATACATTTCTTGTACAGATTTGTTGTAAAATAAGGTTCTCCAGTCAAGAACTGCAAAAAGCTCATTCATTTTGATGTAATCTCCTTTCAGATAGTTCCTCCTCATGTCCTCAGTGCCTCTACTCTCAGGAAGAATATCTTCAATGATATACTCCATCAACAACACACAGTGGTCGCTCTTTCCAATTGGTGGTTCATACTCAATATTTTCAATATCCAACACATTATCTGTGAACACTAGATCAAGTAGTGATGGCTCATCCCCACCCCTGGCCCTTGTTGGTTCCATTACATGTTGGTGTAGGAAATTCCCTTGTACGCAATCTAGGAATCTTGCCCCGAATGAGTCCTCACCACTGTGTGGGTCAAGATTTATCCAATCTATCTCTTTATGATTAAAGTCTCCCATAATCAAAATCCTACATTTTTTTTCCCGTGCCATGTTAACAACTGAGTTTATGACTTCAATAGTACCTATATGACTTTCCTCATAAACTTCAAGCCTATTTTGGTTCCTTGGTGTAATAATAACGTAAATTTATAAAATAGAAATCTTAATTACTACAGAGCCAGATAATATTTTATGGTAAGAGAGAGAGAGAGAGAGAGAGAGAGAGAGAGAGAGAGAGAGAGAGAGAGAGAGAGAGAGAGAGAGAGAGAGAGAGAGAGAGAGTTCTTAATTTCTTACAGCCTTGATTCGACGTCTGTGTGATTACCTAATTGTGATTACCTAATTGTGTTTACGGGAAAGAGCCCAAAGCTCGTATCTTGCCGTCTCCTTATCGCTTCCATTTTATACTTAGTCATACTTATCATACCTGTCCTTAAAACTATGGATTGAGATAGCATTAACTACCTCCTCGCTTAGCCAATTCCAATTATCAACTACTCTTACACTGAAAAAGTATTTCCTTACATCCTGCAAACAAGTTTTCTTACGAAGCTTCAAACTATGACCTCTAGTTCTAGAGCCAGCCATATCAAAATATCGATCCCTATCCACTCTATCATAACCATGAAGGAATTTAAAGACTGTCACCATATCCCCCCTCACTCTTCTAGCTTCGAGTGATGGTAAGTCTAATTCCCTCAGCCTCTCATCATAACTGAGATTGCATATTTCTGGCACCAGTTTCGTGGCATGTCTTTGAACTTTTTCAAGCTTAGCTATGTGCTTTTTCAAGTGCGGATTCCAAAAGGGGGCTGCATATTCGAGTTTTAGCCTCACATAGGTTACATAAATATTTCTGAACATTTCCTTGTCCATGTGCCTGAAGGCTACCCTTACATTTGATAAGAATGCATAAGCTGCCCTTACTATGCCATTTATATGTATTTCTGGAGACAAATCTGCCAGTATGTTTACTCCTAGATCTCTCTCATTTTCTGTCTCTTGAAGTTGTACTCCAGCCACCGAGTAGTCAAGTTTGGGCCTTCTTGCACTTGTACCCATTCTCATTACCTTACATTTTGAAGTATTGAATTTCATTAGCCACTTTTCTGACCACTCATGCAGATTATTTAGATGCTCCTGAAGTTCTCTACCATTGTTCTCGTTTTTTACTTTCTTCACAATCTTTGCATCATCTGCAAACATATTCATGAATGAATTTACAGACTCTGGTAGGTCATTTACATATACAAGGAACAAAAGTGGCCCTAAAACTGAACCCTGTGGAACTCCACTACTAACTCTTCTCCATTCAGACACTGAGTGTCTTACTCTAACCCTCTGTTCCCTTCCTTCTAAGTAAGTTTTTATCCATTCCAAAACATTTCCACCTATTCTAGCCATTGATTGCAGCTTCCTAATAAGTCTCCCATGTGGAACAGTGTCAAACGCTTTATGGAAGTCTTGGAATATGCAATCTGCCCAGCCCTCTCTTTCCTGTAAGATTTGGCTTACCTCATCATAAAATTCTAATAAGTTTGTTACTGTTGATCTACCTTCTCTGAAGCCATGTTGCCTCACTGACAAAAAGTTGAAGGATTCCAAATGAAGAGAGATATGTTTCCTTAGTAGTTTCTCCATAACTTTGCAAACTATGCTGGTCAAGGTAACTGGTCTATAGTTCAGAGCCGTATCTCTCCTTCCCTTTTTGAAGATAGGTATCACATTTGCTTGTTTCCAGCATCTTGGAATCTCCCCCGACTCCAGTGACTCCTTAAATATGATACTTAGTGCCACTGATATTGTGTTTGCGCATTTTTTAAGCACATGAGGGGATATGTCTTCAGGACCTGTAGCTTTATGAACATCTAAATCCATCATCGCTTTGCATACCTCTGTGGCTGTAAGGTTGATGTTCTCTAATACCGGCCCTTGAGCTTCTATCACTGCAATCTGAGGGGGTGGGGTATTTTCTACTGTAAATACTGACTGAAACTCCTTGTTCAATTCTTATAATAATAATAATAATAATAATAATAATAATAATAATAATAATAATAATAATAATAATAATAATAATAATAATAATAATAATAATAATAATAAAAAAAAAAAAAAAAAATAATAATAATAATAATAATAATAATAATAATAATAATAATAATAATAATAATAATAATAATAATAATAATAATAAAAAAAAAAAAAAAAAAAATAATAATAATAACACAGAAAGCTCTCTATACCAACAAGAAAGCAAAAATGAATAAGCATCGAAATAAATGACATGTATAAAACATAAGAGGCTAATTAAAGAAAAAACCGACACATTTTGTCAATTCAATAATTTCACATAGAAAAGAAAGAAGGACTGGGCGAAGAGGGAGGGAGGGGAGAGGGAGGAGGGGAGAGGAGAAGGAGGAAGAAGAAGAAGAAGAAGAAGAAGAAGAAGAAGAAGAAGAAGAAGAAGAAGAAGAAGAAAGTTCAATAACACCTCGCCCGTTTTAGCCACTCTAAAAGCGTCAACCATAATGGGATTCAATAACTCAGAGACGGTTCATCTGCCCCCATTTACTCCCTAAATAATACTTATTATTTTTTTTCTCTATCTATCTATCTATCTATCTCAAGAGCTATCCCACACTGGCTCAGAGTTTCTCTCCCTCTTTCTCTCCCCCTCTCGCTCTATTTATCTGTCTCAAAAGCTATCTCACACTGGCTCCAAATTTCTCTCTCTCTCTCTCTCTCTCTCTCTCTCTCTCTCTCTCTCTCTCTCTCTCTCTCTCTCTCTCTCTCTCTCTCTCTCTCTCTCTCTCTCTCTCTCTAATTTACCCAAAGGCAAAATGACTACAGTATCGCAAATGAAACTCTAAACTCTATTATGACTAATTTATATTTTGGACTTAAATGTCCATAAACCTACAGGTCTTGATGATATATCCCCTCATGTACATAAAAATGCACAAACTCAATATCAGTGGCACTAAGTATGATATTTAAAAAGTCACTGGAGTCAGGGGAGATTCCAAGATGCTGGAAACAATCGAACGTGATACCTATCTTCAAAAAGGGAAGGAGGGATACGGCTCTAAACTATAGACCAGTTTCCTTGACCAGCATTGTTTGCAGAGTTATGGAGAAACTACTAAGGAAGCATATCTCTCTTCATTTGGAATCCTTCAACTTTTTGTCATTGAGACAACATAGCTTCAGAGAAGGTAGATCAACAGTAACAAACTTATTAGAATTTATGATGAGGTGAGCCGAATCTTACAGGAAAGAGAGGTCTGGGCAGACTGCATATTTCTAGACTTCCAGAAAGCATTTGACACGGTCCCACATGCGAGACTTATTAGGAAGCTGCAAGCAATGTCAAGAATAGGTGGAAATGTCTTGGAATGGATAAAAACTTACTTAAAAGGAAGGGAACAGAAGGTTAAAGTAAAACATCTAGTATCTGAATGGAGAAGAGTTAGTAGTGGAGTTCCACAGGGTTCAGTTTTAGGGCCACTTTTGTTCCTTGTATATGTAAATGACCTACCAGAGTCTGTAAATTCATTCATGAATATGTTTGCAGATGATACAAAGATTGTGAAGAAAGTAAGAAACGAGAACAATGGTAGAGAACTTCAGGAAGATCTAAATAGTCTCCATGAGTGGCCAGAAAAGTGGCTAATGAAATTCAATACTTCAAAATGTAAGGTAATGAGAATGGGTACAAGTGCAAGAAGGACCAAGCTTGAATACTTGGTGGCTGGAGTGCAACTTCAAGAAACAGAGAATGAGAGAGATCTAGAAGTAAACATACTGGCAGATTTGTTCCCAAGAATTCATATAAGTGGCATTGTAAGGGCAGTATATGCTTTCTTATCATATGTAAGGGTAGCCTTCAGGCACATGGACAAGGAAATGTTCAGAAATATTCATGTAACCTATGTGAGGCCAAAACTCGAATATGCAGCCCCCTTTTGGAATCCGCACTTGAAAAAGCTTGAAAAAGCTCAAAGACATGCCACGAAACTAGTGCCAGAAATACGCAATTTCAGTTATGATGAGAGGCTGAGGGAATTAGACTTACCATCACTCGAGGCTAGAAGATTGAGGGGGGGGGAAATGGTGACAGTCTTTAAATTCCTTTATGGTTATGATAGAGTGGAAAGGGGTCGATATTTTGATATGACTGGCTCTAGAACTAGAGGTCATAGTTTGAAGCTTCGTAAGAAACCTTCTTTGCAGGATGTAAGGAAGTAGTTTTTTAGTGTAAGAGTAGTTGATAATTGGAATTGGCTAAGCGAGGAGGTAGTTAATGCTATCTCAATCCATAGTTTTAAGGGCAGGTATGATAAGTATCACTAAGTATAAAATGGAAGCGATGAGGAGACGGGAAGATACGAGCTTTGGGCTCTTTCCCGTAAGCACAATTAGGTAATAACACACACACACACACACACACACACACACACACACACACACACACACACACACACACACACACACACACACACAAAAGTAGGTGTAATTCATGCCAGAGAGAAATGGTTCGATAATGGGTGTAAAAGAGCTAAGGAGTGGAGAGACAAATGCTGGAAAAGGTATAGGAGGAGAAAAAACATAAATGCCTGGCAAACCTACAAAAGAGCAAGAAATGACTACCTAAGTAAAAGGAGAGAGGCAGAGAGAGATTATGAGAGGGACATCACCAGGAAGGCTAAGGAAAATCCCAAGCTTTTCCACAGCTTTATCAGAGGAAAACTGAAGGTAAAAGAACAGGTTTTAAGGCTAAAGAGAGCGGATGGAAGCATCACTGAGACGGATGAAGAGATCTGCAAAGAATTGAACAAGGAGTTTCAGTCAGTATTTACAGTAGAAAATACCCCACCCCCTCAGATTGCAGTGATAGAAGCTCAAGGGCCGGTATTAGAGAACATCAACCTTACAGCCACAGAGGTATGCAAAGCGCTGATGGATTTAGATGTTCATAAAGCTACAGGTCCTGATGACATATCCCCTCATGTGCTTAAAAAATGCGCAAACACAATATCAGTGGCACTAAGTATCATATTTAAGGAGTCACTGGAGTCGGGGGAGATTCCAAGATGCTGGAAACAAGCAAATGTGATACCTATCTTCAAAAAGGGAAGGAGGGATACGGCTCTGAACTATAGACCAGTTTCCTTGACCAGCATAGTTTGCAAAGTTATGGAGAAACTACTAAGGAAACATATCTCTCTTCACTTGGAATCCTTCAAGTTTTTGTCAGTGAGGCAACATGGCTTCAGAGAAGGTAGATCAACAGTAACAAACTTATTAGAATTTTATGATGAGGTAAGCCAAATCTTACAGGAAAGAGAGGGCTGGGCAGATTGCATATTCCTAGACTTCCAGAAAGCGTTTGACACTGTTCCACATGGGAGACTTATTAGGAAGCTGCAATCAATGGCTAGAATAGGTGGAAATGTTTTGGAATGGATAAAAACTTACTTAGAAGGAAGGGAACAGAGGGTTAGAGTAAGACACTCAGTGTCTGAATGGAGAAGAGTTAGTAGTGGAGTTCCACAGGGTTCAGTTTTAGGGCCACTTTTGTTCCTTGTATATGTAAATGACCTACCAGAGTCTGTAAATTCATTCATGAATATGTTTGCAGATGATGCAAAGATTGTGAAGAAAGTAAAAAACGAGAACAATGGTAGAGAACTTCAGGAGGATCTAAATAATCTGCATGAGTGGTCAGAAAAGTGGCTAATGAAATTCAATACTTCAAAATGTAAGGTAATGAGAATGGGTACAAGTGCAAGAAGGCCCAAGCTTGACTACTCGGTGGCTGGAGTACAACTTCAAGAGACAGAAAATGAGAGAGATATAGGAGTAAACATACTGGCAGATTTGTCTCCAGAAATACATATAAATGGCATAGTAAGGGCAGCATATGCATTCTTATCAAATGTAAGGGTAGCCTTCAGGCACATGGACAAGGAAATGTTCAGAAATATTTATGTAACCTATGTGAGGCCAAAACTCGAATATGCAGCCCCCTTTTGGAATCCGCACTTGAAAAAGCACATAGCTAAGCTTGAAAAAGTTCAAAGACATGCCACGAAACTGGTGCCAGAAATACGCAATCTCAGTTATGATGAGAGGCTGAGGGACTTAGACTTACCATCACTGGAAGCTAGAAGAGTGAGGGGGGGATATGGTGACAGTCTTTAAATTCCTTCATGGTTATGATAAAGTGGATAGGGATCGATATTTTGATATGGCTGGCTCTAGAACTAGAGGTCATAGTTTGAAGCTTCGTAAGAAAACTTGTTTGCAGGATGTAAGGAAATACTTTGTCAGTGTAAGAGTAGTTGATAATTGGAATTGGCTAAGCGAGGAGATAGTTAATGCTATCTCAATCCATAGTTTTAAGGACAGGTATGATAAGTATGACTAAGTCTAAAATGGAACCGATCAGGAGACGGGAAGATACGAGCTTTGGGCTCTTTCCCGTAAACACAATTAGGTAATCACACACACACACACACACACACACACACACACACACACACACACACACATATATATATATATATATATATATATATATATATATATATATATATATATATATATATATATATATATATGTATATGTATATATTTATATATATATATATATATATATATATATATATATATATATATATATATATATATATATATATATATATATATATATATATATATATATATATATATATATATATATATAAATATATATATATATATATATATATATATATATATATATATATATATATATATATATATATATATATATATATATATATATATATATATATATATATATATATATATATATATATATATATATATATATATATATATATATATATATATATATATATATATATATATATATATATATATATATATATATATATATATATATATATATATATATATATATATATATATATATATATATATATATATATTTAAATATATACATATATATATATATATATATATATATATATATATATATATATATATATATATATATATATATATATATATATATATATATATATATATATATATATATATATATATATATATATATATATATATATATATATATATATATATATATATATATATATATATATATCAATTGATGGTACTGTAATACCACTGAATTCAGATAATTGTTTATCTTTATATAGCTTTGAACTTTCTTTGTCAAATAATATTCTTTGAAATCAGTCACGACATTTGAGAGCTCTCTGTTTCTGCGGTTTTTATTCCTTGTTTATTGGAATATATATATATATATATATATATATATATATATATATATATATATATATATATATATATATATATATATATATTCCACAAAGTACGAAAAATATAAATATTTTACCTTAGTGTGTGTTGTTTAACTAAGAAGAAAATGAGAATTATGACTGGATTAGTTTTTATTCTTGTAGATCGTTTAAGTTGGAATAAAAATCGATCCATTGATCTAAAATTCGCTTTGACGCTTTAATCGCTGTAAAAAATTAATAATATGATGTGAATTTCAACAACAACAACGTCGATAACATAAATAATAACAACAATTTCGTATTTTGACAAGTCCTTCAGCTAAGAGTGTATAAGATGTGAATGTTAACAGCAACAGCAACAACAATAATAACATCAACAACACCACCAACAATGACACTGATAACAACAACAATAACTGGAGACTCGAATTATGACAATTAAGTAAAACGTAAAGCAAATAACATATAAATTCAGCAACACTGACAATAAGTGCAACAACAATAACAACTACAAATGAAATTGGGAAAAATATTTAAAATGTAAAAATAAATAACAGGTTATACATTTCATCAATGATTTCAACGACTGTGACATGAACAACAACAACAACAACAATAACAATGATAAAAATAAAGAAATTAAAATATGTTACTTTTTTACAAGTTGAATTTGTTCCTTCATAATGATATTAGTATTCATGAATAACAAGAACAGAAAAATAAACAAAAACAACTAAACAAACAGGAATGAAAATATTTTCCACATATTAATGAATTATCAAGAACTGCTTTTGCCTTTCAGTTTTACGGTCGCAGGCCCTTCCTGACACCGTTTTCTGTATTAAATCAGGCTTGGTACTGGGACTGAATGAGCTGGCTTGCTTGTCTCCATTTACAATGGCTAAGCACTTCAATATACATTCTCTATATCAGAGGCAAAAATCTAAAGCAAAATAATATCTTAGTTTTTTATGCATCATTATACTCACATTACAACCCATATTCATACATAATAAAATACATTTCATGAGACCTGGTGTATGAAACTGTATAAGTAAGTATGCATTACCAAAACACTCCCAAATGCAGTGTAAATTGTACGTTATATATTTTTAATATAAAATATGTTCTTAAAATTATTGTAAACAAATATGTAATAATATGCACTTATATTACGACTATATATATATATATATATATATATATATATATATATATATATATATATATATATATATATATATATATATATATATACATGCATACATACTTACATACATACACACACACACACATATATATATATATATATATATATATATATATATATATATATATATATATATATATATATATATATAATTTATATATATATATATATATATATATATATATATATATATATATATATAATTTATATATATATATATATATATATATATATATATATATATATATATATAATTTATATATATATATATATATATATATATATATATATATATATATATATATATATATATATATATATACATATATATAATTTATATATATATATATATATATATATATATATATATATATATATATATATATATATATATATATATATATATATATATATATATATATATATATATATATATATATATATATATATATATATATATATATATATATATATATATATATATATATATATATATATATATATATATATATATATATATATATATATGCACACACACATAAATCAAACAGCAATAAAATCTTATTTAGAATAACAATAGAAATGTCAATTTACTTCAATTTATATATTTATATTAATCGTTATATCGTTTAAGGTAAAATCTCTTAGTAAAAAATGAATTCTAGCTGCACAAAACCATTGTGATTGTTTTAATGTTACCTGCTACTAACCTGACCAACACTTTTGACCTGGAATGACATTTATTGTCCCTTGCTAAGTAATTTTTTTCTTACTGATTTACTATTTTCTTTCTATTTCCAGAACACTATTCAAAGAAAGGAAACTAATTTATAGCAAAATAAGTAAATGATTGTATAATTAGGTATTTAAGTCATGTCTTAATATATAAAAAAAAATTCAAAGGTGACTCTCTGTGTGTGAGTTCGTGTGTGTGTGTGTGTGTGTGCGTATGTGTATTAGGTATTAATCTGAATAAAAAAATAAAAAGTCAAGCATAGATAATACAAGAAATGAGAAAAAATTTAAAGAAAATAGTAATTCAGTAAGCAAAATAAAATTAATTAGTAAGTATTATGCACAAGCAACCAACAGATTAAATTCTAATTTATAAAATTAACGAAGATAAATAAAAATGAATTAATAAATGAAATTACTAACCTCAAAGGAATATAAAACTATCTCTATTCCATTTGAAGATTAATTTTTTGACGTATAGGCTGTACTTTACATTTTTTTTTTTTTTTGAGATCAATTGTTTTTGCCCGTTTTATGCATCACTATTGACCCAAATCGAATAGGGAAGGACACAGTCAGGTTGGAACTGGGGAATGAAAGCTTGATGCAGATCAGTTTTGATTAAAATCATAAAATGTTGAAGGAAATGTTGTTTTGATTATCTATGATATTTTCAAAATATGTTATACAGCATTAACCTCATATTGAATCTCTTTTGTTTTTTAAGGGATTTCAAGAGTTTATGTGTAAGTTCTGAAAAGCATATGATCGTGTAAACAAAATTTTATTTTTAGAGTCTATGATTCTTTTGGCAATTTGCATTTCATCACTTTAGTGTAAATTACAGTATATGTTTTGTGTTGTTAGGTATGCCAGTTTGAATACGTGACTGTATATATTGCCTGAAATTCATATATAGTTGAACCAAAAATGCTTCAGTCTGTCTCTGATATTCTCAAAACCATTTGCATTTCGTCAATCTCATGTAAGATACAAATAACTATTTCTATTATAGGTATTCCTATTTAAATAAATGAGAGCGAATATTGCCTGAAAATTATATGTAATTAAAGTGAAAACTTGCTTCAGTCTTTTTCTGATATGCTCAAAGCAATCTGCATTTTATCAGCATCATGTAAAAAAACAATTTATTATTCCTCTTCTCATCGGTATTCCAATATACATTCATAACAGTAAATTGCATGGAAATCATATATAGTTGTACGAATAAATTGCTTTAAATTGTCTATGATATTTTCAAAGTAATTTACATTTCATCAGTCTGACGTAAAATAAAACATTTTTTTTTTTATCTCATTGGTGCCTCAAAATCATATTTACTTGATTGAAAAAAAATGGTTTTATTTGTCTATGAAATATTCAAAGCAGTTTTCATATTACTATTCCCTATGTAATATACAATTTGTTTCCTGTTAGCATTGGTAGTCAAAGGTTATAACTTGAGAGTATATTTGATTGCCAATCATGCAAAGTTAAAAGAAAAATTGCTTCTCTGTGATATATAATTTCTTAGGGACTTTCCAAATTACAAAATTGCATGAAACTAGACAAAAGTCACACCTGTTGTCTTGAAAGAAAGTCACATATGGTGTTGTGCAAGAAAGTCACACCTGATGTCTTAAAAGAAACTCACATCTTATGTCTTTAAAGAGAGTCACACCAGCTGTCATGCTAGGAGGTAACATCTAATGTATTGAAAGAAAGTCACATCTGCTGCTGTCTTAAAAGACAATAACTTCTGATGTCTTTAAAGAGAGTCACACCTGCTGTCGTGTTAGAAAGTAACATCTAATGTATTGAAAAAAAGTCACACCTGCTGTCGTAATAGAAAGCCACACTTGATATCTTAAATGAAAGTCACATCTGATGTCTTAAAGAAAGTCATACCTGCTGTCGTGTAAGAAATTCACATCTAGTGTATTGAAAGCAAGTCAAACCTGCTGTCGTGTTAGAAAATCACATCTGATGTATTAAGAGTAAGTCACACCTTATGTTGTGTAAGAAAGTAATATCTGATGTTTGGAAAGAGATTCCCGTCTGATGTCTTGAAAAAAATCACGACTAGTGTCTTGAAGTTAGTCACACCTGATATCATCAAAGAGTCACACTTGATATTTTGAAAGAAAGTCACACCTGATGTGTTGAAAAAATATAACACCGAATGTATTGAAAGAAGGTCACATCTGATGTCATGAAAAAGTCACATTTGATGCATTAAAAGAGTTATATCTGATTATTTCAAAAGAAAATCACAATTGATTAGCTGAAAGGAAGTAAAATCTGATGTCTTGGAAGAAAGTCCCATTTGATGTTTTGAAAGAATGTCACAAATGATATCTCAAAAGATAAACCACATCTGATGTCTTGAAAGAGAGTCACATCTGATGTCTTGAAAGAAAGTCAAATTTAATGTCTCAAAACAAAGTCACATCTGATGTCTCGAAAGAAATTCACATCTGATATCTTGAGAGAATGTCACAGCTGATGTCTTTAAAGAAATAAACATCTGATGTCTTAAAAGAATGTTACATCTGAAGTCTTTAAAGAAAGTCACACCTATTGTCATGAGAGACAATCACATGTTATGTCTTGATAGAAAGTCACTGATGTCTTGAAAAAAAAATGCACATCACACCATTCTCCTGCAATGCAATATTTTCCTCTTCTTTTACTAAAGATTCTTTGGATGAGCAGTAAAACAGAAACTCACTGCTTGCAAATTGTTAATGATTGAACGAAGAAAAATATATTTAAAAATTCTTTATACTTCTTGGAAGTCACATGGTACCATGCTCGCGTCAAAAATAGTTTCTTCTTCCTCTTTTGTGTATAAGAATTCCAAAGTAAATAAGAGTAAATTCCGTAAATTCCTGAGTTACACATAATATATAAAACTGAGCTTGGAAGTCATTCTTTGGTATATATATATATATATATATATATATATATATATATATATATATATATATATATATATATATATATATATATATATATATATATATATATATAATACATATATATATATATATATATATATATATATATATATATATATATATATATATATATATATATATATATATATATATATATATATATATATATATATATATATATATATAAAGAAGCCTCCATTGAGGTGCAGCCTTTGGAAAAGCTTTATTGCTACAGTTTGTATTGTTATGATTGATTCAGCACGTGATAATGTCACAGTTTATAGAAGAGCCCTCCATTAAGGTACAACCGTCTGCTGGAGTTTGTTTTACTATGTTTGATCCTCCTTGTCCAGTACAGGAACACACGTCACTGTTTACAGCTAATAACATCATCATCATTATCATCATTATCATCATCATATTCATTAGGCTTTGAAAAAGCTATCTTCTAGAGTTAATTTTCTGTTTGATTCTCCTATAGACAAAGACATCAAAACAAGTCACTGTTTAAAATTTATTGATCTTCATCATATTTTTTAGTTTCTGGAAAAGGTATCTGCTGGAGGTTGTTATCTGTGGCTTGATTCTCTCTGTCAGAAACATGAAACCAAGTCATTTATAGGTAATCAAATAAGCATCATCATACTGATTAGCCAATGAAGGACTTATCTGCTGGTGATTGTCTTCCAGTTTTTGTAAAATCTACCACTTGAAAGCACGAAACCAAGTCACTTTTTCAAGGCGATAATATCAAAACCGTTATATTTATCATTACATTCACGCATTATACCCATGATTCTCTCCAATATCATCCGTTCTTGTTTCCCAACCTTTTTGAGACATTACTGTATTTCCGCCCTGGGTGTCAACGTGATCACCTCTCCCATTAAAATAATTCATATTTCTTTCCTCTTCCCTTCTTTCCCCACTGGTGATTCCCTCTCCTCCTTCTCGTCCTGCGTTTGAGTCTTCTCCTAATCCTCCCTCTATTATTTTTCTTCTTCTTCCTCCTTCTCCTATATTATTTCTCATTCCTATTGGCTGATGTGTGAAGGGATCATATAGCAGTGACTCGTCATCAGCTGTGCGATTTTGATAGCTTGAAAACTGCAAAGGAAATTAACAATTAGTTGATGAATATTAAATACCTTCATTTGCTTGTTCGCTAATAATCTGTAAAGGAGAGAGAGAGAGAGAGAGAGAGAGAGAGAGAGAGAGAGAGAGAGAGAGAGAGAGAGAGAGAGAGAGAGAGAGAGAGAGAGAGAGAGAGAGAGAGAGAGAGAGAGAATGCTTTTATAACAGAATTTTCAATAAAAATATGGTCAAGCTGCAACTATTAACAGCATGGCATTGTGTTTATATGATTCACATTTTATTGACAAGCGAGCATTGCAGAAGGTCCTTCCGACGTTGTCAGAGTCCATGCTCATTAAGACACTATTCTATTGCTGACCCAACACATCTAATGAGCCACACGATGAACGCCACTGTCTCTCCTCTATATATGTATTGCAAGTTCTTTTTGTATTGATACACAAACTTTTACTTACTTCAGAGGTACGAGCCGAGGGGATGTAACTCTCCGCTCCTTCGGAAGACTCACATTCTCGTATAGCAGGTTCACCCTCAGAGGCTTCAACACCTGTAAGAATAATAAGACTTTACTTCCGTGGGGCATTAGTAGGGGCATCCAACCCTAATACCCCAGCTTCAACCTGTCCGTATTCACCCCCATTCGAATGGGGAATGACAGTAACACATAAAAGGCAAACAACAACAATTAATAACTTGTTACAAAAGCACACCTCGGGGACTACCACTGAACTACTTCATTATCTCTGTACATGGCTGCCGGTGCAGTTACTACAGCCACTTCTGATAATACTCCAACTGCTAATGGGGCCATTACTACAACAACGACTAGTAGTACTACGACTGGTGCGGTTACTACAACCACTTTTACTAGTACTACGACAGCTGTTGCTATATTTGCTACACCACTGCTACTAGTACTCCAATCTATGTTGTATGGACATCTGGCTCTTACGAAACAATAGGTGATAAATGACCCCTGTTTATCAAAGTCCGGTTAATTTTCTCTTTAGTCTGCTTGTGTAACTTTTGGCATGTAAAGGCCACAACTTATCATATAATGACCGCTATCCATGCATACGCTTTTTCTCCTGCTGATGAGGATGATGACTGCAAGTAGGATATTGTTGGCGTTTTCGCTACTCTGACAGGTTTGAAGAACATTCCAGGTAGCTCCATGGATAACAAGAATTATACAGTCAGGGAAATGAAAAGTAGTTATCACACTGTGAAGCTCAACAGACATCTTAGTCAAAAGGAGCACAGAGACATAGCACTAGAAGCTATCATTTCTTAACTAAAGGATAAACCAGAGCTACTATATGTTAGCTCCGTCACTCCCATCAGCCATTTAAATACTGTTACAGTGGCGCCTCTGGTGGTCGGGTGGGGGGTCATTGCTCGTCATCTGCTGTTAGACGAGTGACAGAGCTCATATTAGTTACCGATAAGACTGCGAGTAAACGAAAGTGGCGCCATCTTGAAAGAAGGATGGAACGTACTTGCCATGGCAGAGGAAAATCATATACTAACCAATTAGGGAAATGCAAACAAGTATGATTACAATTTAAAAAAAATAATAATAAACGAGAGAAGGAAACTAAAACAAGAAATAAAGGTGGAAAACTATAATAGAAAATAACATAAGAAAATTCTTCAAATAACACCAAAGAGTTAGTATTAATACCAAATAAAAAGTGTTTATATAAATATATAATATATATATATATATATATATATATATATATATATATATATATATATATATATATATATATATATATATATATATATATATTCTGAGTTGAATATATAACTCATATGATATGGCACTAAACTGCTGTAAATAACAAAAATAAACATTCTCATAAACTGTGGTCACGAATTATGCTAGGATTAATATAAAAATAAAAAAAACTGCAAAACAGCTGAAAATCTAATAAACCTTTCTAGGGGGCGTGGGGAAAAGAAAAAAGTGAAGGACAAGACAGAGATGAGGTAATGATACACAAAGGGAAAGGACAGGCTGAAAGAATAGTCAAAGTACTGAGGACCTAGTAAGGGTATATATATATATATATATATATATATATATATATATATATATATATATATATATATATATATATATATATATATATATATATTCATATACATATACATATACATATACATATACATATACATATACATATACATATATATATATATATATATATATATATATATATATATATATATATATATATATATATATATATATATATATATTATATATATATATATATATATATATATATATATACATATATATATATATATATATATATATATATATATATATATATATATATATATATATATATATATATATATATATATATATATACATATATATATATATATATATATATATATATATATATATATATATATATATATATATATATATATATATATATATATATATATATATATATAAATATATATATATATATATATATATATATATATATATATATATATATATATATATATATATATATATATATATATATATATATATATATATATATATATATATATATATATATATATATATATATATATATATATTGTTGAATATGACCGCTGTTTTTGCATTTGCAATTTTCTTGTATAACTTTTCCAAAGTTCTTATAATAACTTTTTCATTATTGTTGAGACTATGTAATAAGTCGGAAAATTTAATAGAATTCATAACGATTCGTACAGCTTCGTATATTATCAAATGATTATTTAGTTGGTAGTAGATGGAGGTTATATATGATCTCTAATATCCACCTTTAGTTTATATTCACCAAAAAGATTCAGTATCTCTGCTAAGTTTCTAGAGTTGCTGGAAGATGGACCCCAAGCATCCTTATCTCTGGCCTCTGCTTTTTACTTTCAGAGTTGGCAGAGTAATACAATTTGGCGTTTGCACATTCATAGAAGGATCTAACTTGTGTAAGTAGAGAGCTTGTAGATATCATATATAACCTTCATCCACTACCAACTAGATAATCATTTGATAATGTGCGAAGCTGTACGAAACGTTATGAATTCTATTAGATTTTCCGACTTATATATATATATATATATATATATATATATATATATATATATATATATATATATATATATATATATATACATATATATACATATACATATATATATATATATATATATATATATATATATATATATATATATATGTATATATATATATATATATATATATATATATATATATATATATATATATATATATATATATATATATATATATATCCTGTATATAGTCGTATAATCGGTTCAGATATAAGTTCCTTCTGTTAGGAGAGGGTGATTTCAAATGTCATAATAGATGACGACTACTGATGCGACTACTACTTCTACTACTACTACTACATCTAATGCTACCACTACTACTTATGAAAAGAGCGTATTGGCATGACTATTCATTTCCAACCTCTCGAGCACGCAGATTTCTTCATTCCTTAATAATAATAATAATAATAATAATAATAATAATAATAATAATAATAATAATAATAATAATAATAATAATAATAATAAATTTTATAATAATAGTATAAATATGCCATCATCATCATTATCATTGTTATCATTGTTATTGTTATTAAATAGGAATACAGAGATTTGAAGTACACAGTAATTTTCGACTTTTGTAATATACAATTATTAAAATAGCAGTAAACTTAAAATCACAGTGTAACTGGGTGTATTAAAAGAGAGTAATATAATAGAGTAGTTTAACTCTTCCAAAGAACTGACAACTGTTAACATGACTCCCTCTCATTCACCTCACTCATATTGGATATGAGTGTATCAGCTTGTTTTTAAAACAGTAATGCGCAACTGGTTACATGGAGACCGCGGTTGGGCAGTGGTTATAGCACTCGACTCCGGAAGTGACAGACCTGCGATCGATCCCACAGGGGAGCGATTGAAAGGGCATCCAACCTTTATTCCTCAGCTCCAACCTGTCCGTGTCCATGCCCATATTAGAGATTAGTAGTAACGCAAAAACTGGCTGAAAAATATCTATGAAGTAATATGATAATACGATTATATTCCATTTAATGAGTAAATGATTACTTACATCCATGGGATGTTCTAAAATGATTATGTAAAAAGGTACTCCTATTTCTGCGTAATAATCAGGACGTTTGCACAGTAATTCTCCTATAACTGAGGGAGTGAGAAAACATACTTCCTCCGTGTTCTCCTGCGTTTCGTAAAAGTCGACTAAATGGAGTGGAGCGATGGGACTGGGAATCCCCTCCTATGTATTATTCTCCCCCAATATTTTATTTTTTGCTATGTATGACTCAGCCACCCCCTTTCAAGGGTGTTTATGGCTTTTGTATCCTGATAATTGTGTAAATGATATTAACACAATGGCATTCCGATTTATACGTAAATGGTTTGCAGTATCTGAATACAGTCTAAGGCCCGATTTCTTAAACAGTGTAAACCTAGGATACCATATTGTTAGTTAGCTAGACACACACAAATGGATTTCATAAACGCATCTGACGCGGTTCTGTGTATGGCTAGGATCCCCCAATGGGGGATCCTAGCCATACACAGAACCGCGTCAGATGCGTTTATAAAAATCCATTTGTGTGTGTCTAGCTAACTAACAATATGGTATCCTAGGTTTACACTGCTAAAGAAGTCGGGCCTTAAAGTCACTGATTAAGTGATACAAAAGACATGCTGCTCCTTGACATAGTTTGATGTCTCTGGAATTATCTAAGTACACATTGTTTTATTTCTTTTGAATACTAATGCACAAAAACTCCTCCACTTTCATTTCTTGAAAGAGAGAGAGATGCAGTTGGTCTCTATACTTTTTTCATTGTATTTCT
>JAXCGZ010018995.1:0-2500 GCA_037179515.1 Halocaridina rubra | reverse complement strand
CACCATATCCCCCCTTACTCTTCTAGCTTCGAGTGATGGCAAGTCTAATTCCCTCAGCCTCTCATCATAACTGAGATTGCGTATTTCTGGCACCAGTTTCGTGGCATGTCTTTGAACTTTTTCAAGCTTAGCTATGTGCTTTTTCAAGTGCGGATTCCAAAAGGGGGCTGCATATTCGAGTTTTGGCCTCACATAGGTTACATAAATATTTCTGAACATTTCCTTGTCCATGTGCCTGAAGGCTACCCTTACATTTGATAAGAATGCATATGCTGCCCTTACTACGCCATTTATATGTATTTCTGGAGACAAATCTGCCAGTATGTTTACTCCTAGATCTCTCTCATTTTCTGTCTCTTGAAGTTGTACTCCAGCCACCGAGTAGTCAAGCTTGGGCCTTCTTGCACTTGTACCCATTCTTATTACCTTACATTTTGAGGTATTGAATTTCATTAGCCACTTCTCTGACCACTCATGCAGATTATTTAGATCCTCCTGAAGTTCTCTACCAATGTTCTCGTTTTTTACTTTCTTCACAATCTTTGCATCATCTGCAAACATATTCATGAATGAATTTACAGACTCTGGTAGGTCATTTACATATACAAGGAACAAAAGTGGCCCTAAAACTGAACCCTGTGGAACTCCACTACTAACTCTTCTCTATTCAGACACTGAGTGTCTTACTCTAACCCTCTGTTCCCTTCCTTCTAAGTAAGTTTTTATCCATTCCAAGACATTTCCACCTATTCTAGCCATTGATTGCAGCTTCCTAATAAGTCTCCCATGTGGAACAGTGTCAAACGCTTTCTGGAAGTCTAGGAATATGCAATCTGCCCAGCCCTCTCTTTCCTGTAAGATTTGGCTTACCTCATCATAAAATTCTAATAAGTTTGTTACTGTTGATCTTCCTTCTCTGAAGCCATGTTGCCTCACTGACAAAAAGTTGAAGGATTCCAAGTGAAGAGAGATATGTTTCCTTAGTAGTTTCTCCATAAGTTTGCAAACTATGCTGGTCAAGGAAACTGGTCTATAGTTCAGAGCCGTATCCCTCCTTCCCTTTTTGAAGATAGGTATCACATTTGCTTGTTTCCAGCATCTTGGAATCTCCCCCGACTCCAGTGACTCCTTAAATATGATACTTAGTGCCACTGATATTGTGTTTGCACATTTTTTAAGCACATGAGGGGATATGTCATCAGGACCTGTAGCTTTATGAACATCTAAATCCATCAGCGCCTTGCATACCTCTGTGGCTGTAAGGTTGATGTTCTCTAATACCGGCCCTTGAGCTTCTATCACTGCAATCTGAGGGGGTGGGGTATTTTCTACTGTAAATACTGACTGAAACTCCTTGTTCAATTCTTTGCAGATCTCTTCGTCCGTCTCAGTGATGCTTCCATCCGCTCTCTTTAGCCTTAAAACCTGTTCTTTTACCTTCAGTTTTCCTCTGATAAAGCTGTGGAAAAGCTTGGGATTTTCTTTAGCCTTCCTGGTGATGTCCCTCTCATAATCTTTCTCTGCCTCTCTCCTTTTACTTAGGTAGTCATTTCTTGCTCTTTTTGTAGGTTTGCCAGGCATTTATGTTTTTTCTCCTCCTATACCTTTTCCAGCATTTGTCTCTCCACTCCTTAGCTCTTTTACACCCATTATCGAACCATTTCTCTCTGGCATGAATTACACCTACTTTGGTGACAGGTATGCAGCAATCTACTATCTTCCCATATTTCTCACAAAAGATGTCATACATTTCTTGTACAGATTTGTTGTAAAATAAGGTTCTCCAGTCAATAACTGCAAAAAGCTCATTCATTTTGATGTAATCTCCTTTCTGATAGTTCCTCCTCATGTCCTCAGTGCCTCTACTCTCAGGAAGAATGTCTTCAATGATATACTCCATCAACAACACACAGTGGTCACTCTTGTCCAATTGGTGGTTCATACTCAATATTTTCAATATCCAACACATTATCTGTGAACACCAGATCAAGTAGTGATGGCTCATCCCCACCCCTGGCTCTTGTTGGTTCCATTACATGTTGGTGTAGGAAATTCCCTTGTACGCAATCTAGGAATCTTGCCCCAAAGGAGTCCTCACCACTGTGTGGGTCAAGATTTATCCAATCTATCTCTTTGGTGATTAAAGTCTCCCATAATCAAAATCCTACATTTTTTCTCTCCCGCGCCATGTTAACAACTGAGTTTATGACTTCAATCGTACCTATATGACTTTCCTCATAAATTTCAAGCCTATTTTGGTTCCTTGGTGGGTTGTATACAACAGTTATTATAATGCTCTCTGACCCAGTATTTATGCGAGCAACAAGAAATTCCCTGAACTCACTTTCTATAGCCAAGTTTATCTCTTCAGCTTGAATCCTCTCACTTATGAGCAGTGCTATCCCTCCACCAGTCCTCTCAGATCTTTCGACCCTTAGTATTCTGAAGCCCTTAGGAAAAACTGTGACACTGTTTATGTCCTCACTCAACTTAGTCTCTG
>JAXCGZ010018994.1:135000-136803 GCA_037179515.1 Halocaridina rubra | reverse complement strand
ATAATAGCTAATGAAATTGGATGGTCAAAGTGTGTAGGAGTCAGTACTGATGGGGCTCCCGCAATGTCGGGAAAATACAAAGGACTCAAGGCAAAAATCCAAGCTATAATACCAAATGTCAAGTGGACTCATTGCTGCATACATAGAGAATCGTTGGCAGCAAAGAAAATGCCAGAAAAATTGAAGACGACTCTAGATGAAGTAGTGAAAGTAGTTAACTTCATAAAAGCTCAGCCCTTAAATTCTCGTATTTTTCGTGTTCTTTGTGAGGAGATGGGTAGCGATCATGAACAACTGCTCTTGCATTCTCAAGTGCGGTGGCTGTCCCACGGTAAAGTACTTACCCGCATATTGGAGTTGCGTGATGAAATAAGACTATTTCTTCATGATAAATCATTTCATGGGAGAGAATGGTTTAATAACTTTTCGTGGCTAGCTATTGTGGCATACATGTATGACATCTTTACTTATTTGAATGACCTAAATTTGAGCCTACAAGGGAGATCTGTAACTATTTTTAAAGTTGAAGATAAAGTGGAAGCCATGATCAAGAAATTAGAATTGTGGTCTGAACGTCTGCATAGTGGTGTGTTTGAATCCTTTCCAACACTTTATGACTTTCTTGGAACTTTTGGAGAAAACATTTCTGCAGAAATAAGAAGCATTTTTATTCAGCATTTGCATGGTTTAAAGATCAGATTTAGGGAATATTTTCCTTCTCATGATGGTAATAACAAGTGGATTAGGGATCCTTTTCATGTAAATGTAAAAGATGTAAAAGAATTAACAGCAAAAGAAGAAAATAGTCTGTTGAACTTTCATGTGACACTTCACTAAGATCACGCTTCAGCCGTTACAATTTATCAGACTTTTGGTTACTATTGAAAAATGAGTACCCAGAACTGGCAACCAAGGCCCTGAAATATCTAATGCCATTTCCTACTACGTATTTATGCGAGCAGGCTTTCTCACAGCTCATTTACATAAAATCAAAATACAGAAATAGGATGAATGTGGAACCTGATCTTCGCTTAAAACTGTCTGCCATTGAACCTGAAATTGAAAACATAGTAGCAGCAAAACAGCATCACCCATCTCATTAATGAGATTAAGATAAAGTATTTTTTTTTCTGCTCTGTTCTGTTCTGTATTTCTTTCTTTATATTTTTTATATATTTTCCCATTTTTTCATTTACATATGTCTTTTTGCAGAAATTAATCTAGTTTTCTGATAAGAGGAGTTTGTTGCTAGCTTATTAAAGCAGCATGTTAAGTTGACAGACGTTTCAATATCCTGGGCTCCGGGGAAAAAATTATTTAAATAAAAGGGGTCCTTGGTAGTGAAAAGTTTGGGAACCACTACTGTAGAAAGAGAGTTCAAGGAATATCTCGATGCTTGCATAAATACCAAGTCAGAGAGCATTATAATAACTGTTGTCTATATCCCACCAAGGGAACAAGATAGGCAAGAGGCTAATGGGGAAAGTCATATAGGTACCATCGAAGTCATAAACTCAGTTGTAAATATCAAAAGGGAGAGAAAGTGTAGGTTTTATATTATGGGGGATTTTGATTGTAGAGAGATAGATTGGACGAATCTTGACCTCTCACAGTGAGGATGATATTTTCGGGGCAAGATTCCTAGATTATTAACAAGGACATTTCTTACACCAACATGCACTGAAAGCAATGAGGACCAGAGAGGGGGATGAGCCATAAAAGCTTGATCTAGTATTTTTTATTCACAGATAATGTGCTGGATATTGAAAAAAATTGAATATGAAGCATCAATTGGAAAAAGTT
>JAXCGZ010018994.1:102500-130000 GCA_037179515.1 Halocaridina rubra | reverse complement strand
TTCCTTCTAAGTAAGTTTTTATCCATTCCAAAACATTTCCACCTATTCTAGCCATTGATTGCAGCTTCCTAATAAGTCTCCCATGTGGAACAGTGTCAAACGCTTTCTGGAAGTCTAGGAATATGCAATCTGCCCAGCCCTCTCTTTCCTGTAAGATTTGGCTTACCTCATCATAAAATTCTAATAAGTTTGTTACTGTTGATCTACCTTCTCTGAAACCATGTTGCCTCACTGACAAAAAGTTGAAGGATTCCAAGTGAAGAGAGATATGTTTCCTTAGTAGTTTCTCCATAAGTTTGCAAACTATGCTGGTCAAGGAAACTGGTCTATAGTTCAGAGCCGTATCCCTCCTTCCCTTTTTGAAGATAGGTATCACATGTATGTATGTATGTATGTATGTATATATATATATATATATATATATATATATATATATATATATATATATATATATATATATATATATATATATGTATATATATATATATATATATATATATATATATATATATATATATATATGTATATATATATATATATATATATATATATATATATATATATATATATATATATATATATATATATATATATATATATATATATATATGTATGTATGTATACATATATATATATATATATATATATATATATATATATATATATATATATATATATATATATATATATATATATATATATATATATATATACATATATATATATATATATATATATATATATATATATATATATATATATATATATACATATATATATATATATATATATATATATATATATATATATATATATATATATATATATATATATATATATATATATATATATATATATTTATATATATATATATATATATATATATATATATATATATATATATTTGTGTGTGTGTGTGTGTGTGTGTGTGTGTGTGTGTGTGTGTGATTACCTAATTGTGATTACCTAATTGTGTTTACGGGAAAGAGCCCAAAGCTCGTATCTTCCCGTCTCCTCATCGGTTCCATTTTAGACTTAGTGATACTTATTGTACCTGTCCTTAAAACTATGGATTGAGACAGCATTAACTACCTCCTCGCTTAGCCAATTCCAATTATCAACTACTCTTACACTGAAAAAGTATTTCCTTACATCCTGCAAAGAAGTTTTCTTACGAAGCTTCAAACTATGACCTCTAGTTCTAGAGCCAGCCATATCGAAATATCGATCCCTATCCACTCTATCATAACCATGAAGGAATTTAAACACTGTCACCATATCCCCCCTTACTCTTCTAGCTTCGAGTGATGGCAAGTCTAATTCGCTCAGCCTCTCATCATAACCGAGATTGCGTATTTCTGGCACCAGTTTCGTGGCATGTCTTTGAACTTTTTCAAGCTTAGCTATGTGCTTTTTCAAGTGCGGATTCCAAAAGGGGGCTGCATATTCGAGCTTGGGCCTCACATAGGTTACATAAATATTTCTGAACATTTCCTTGTCCATGTGCCTGAAGGCTACCCTTACATTTGATAAGAATGCATATGCTGCCCTTACTACGCCATTTATATGTATTTCTGGAGACAAATCTACCAGTATGTTTACTCCTAGATCTCTCTCATTTTCTGTCTCTTGAAGTTGTACTCCAGCCACCGAGTAGTAAAGCTTGGGCCTTCTTGCACTTGTACCCATTCTCATTACCTTACATTTTGAGGTATTGAATTTCATTAGCCACTTTTCTGACCACTCATGCAGATTATTTAGTTCCTATTGAAGTTCTCTACCATTGTTCTCGTTTTTTACTTTCTTCACAATCTTTGCATCATCTGCAAACATATTCATGAATGAATTTACAGACTCTGGTAGGTCATTTACATATACAAGGAACAAAAGTGGCCCTAAAACTGAACCCTGTGGAACTCCACTACTAACTCTTCTCCATTCAGACACTGAGTGTCTTACTCTAACCCTCTGTTCCCTTCCTTCTAAGTAAGTTTTTATCCATTCCAAAACATTTCCACCAATTCTAGCCACTGAGTGCAGCTTCCTAATAAGTCTCCCATGTGGAACAGTGTCAAACGCTTTCTGGAAGTCTAGGAATATGCAATCTGCCCAGCCCTCTCTTTCCTGTAAGATTTGGCTTACCTCATCATAAAATTCTAATAAGTTTGTTACTGTTGATCTACCTTCTCTGAAGCCATGTTGCCTCACTGACAAAAAGTTGAAAGATTCCAAGTGAAGAGAGATATGTTTCCTTAGTAGTTTCTCCATAAGTTTGCAAACTATGCTGGTCAAGGAAACTGGTCTATAGTTCAGAGCCGTATCCCTCCTTCCCTTTTTGAAGATAGGTATCACATTTGCTTGTTTCCAGCATCTTGGAATCTCCCCCGACTCCAGTGACTCCTTAAATATGATACTTAGTGCCACTGATATTGTGTTTGCGCATTTTTTAAGCACATGAGGGGATATGTCATCAGGACCTGTAGCTTTATGAACATCTAAATCCATCAGCGCTTTGCATACCTCTGTGGCTGTAAGGTTGATGTTCTATAATACCGGCCCTTGAGCTTCTATCACTGCAATCTGAGGGGGTGGGGTATTTTCTACTGTAAATACTGACTGAAACTCCTTGTTCAAATCTTTGCAGATCTCTTCGTCTGTCTCAGTGATGCTTCCATCCGCTCTCTTTAGCCTTAAAACCTGTTCTTTTACCTTCAGTTTTCCTCTGATAAAGCTGTGGAAAAGCTTGGGATTTTCTTTAGCCTTCCTGGTGATGTCCCTCTCATAATCTCTCTCTGCCTCTCTCCTTTTACTTAGGTAGTCATTTCCTGCTCTTTTGTAGGTTTGCCAGGCATTTATGTTTTTTCTCCTCCTTTACCTTTTCCAGCATTTGTCTCTCCACTCCTTAGCTCTTTTACACCCATTATCGAATCATTTCTCTCTGGCATGAATTACACCTACTTTGGTGACAGGTATGCAGCAATCTACTATCTTCCCATATTGCTCACAAAAGATGTCATACATTTCTTGTACAGATTTGTTGTAAAATAAGGTTCTCCAGTCAATAACTGCAAAAAGCTCATTCATTTTGATGTAATCTCCTTTCGGATAGTTCCTCCTCATGTCCTCAGTGCCTCTACTCTCAGGAAGAATATCTTCAATGATATACTCCATCAACAACACACAGTGGTCACTCTTTCCAATTGGTGGTTCATACTCAATATTTTCAATATCCAACACATTATCTGTGAACACTAGATCAAGTAGTGATGGCTCATCCCCACCCCTGGCTCTTGTTGGTTCCATTACATGTTGGTGTAGGAAATTCCCTTGTACGCAATCTAGGAATCTTGCCCCGAATGAGTCCTCACCACTGTGTGGGTCAAGATTTATCCAATCTATCTCTTTATGATTAAAGTCTCCCATAATCAAAATCCTACATTTTTTCTCCCGTGCCATGTTAACAACTGAGTTTATGACTTCAATAGTACCTATATGACTTTCCTCATAAATTTCAAGCCTATTTTGGTTCATTGGTGGGTTGTATACAACAGTTATTATAATGCTCTCTGACCCAGTATTTATGCGAGCAACAAGAAATTCCCTGAACTCACTTTCTATAGCCAAGTTTATTTCTTCAACTTGAATCCTCTCACCAGTCCTCTCAGATCTTTCAACCCTTAGTACTCTGAAGCCCTTAGGAAAAACTGTGACACTGTTTATGTCCTCACTCAACTTAGTCTCTGTAATTGCTACTATATCTGCCTTACTGTTGTGAATCCTATCTTTTAATTCTACTGCCTTACCAGCTAATCCATCAGCATTTGTGTATAACAGTCTTAATGAGGCCCCATCCCCTGATCTTCTGTCATTATCTTCTTTATCTCCCCTTTGTCTGGAAGTATTTTGTAACGAAAATTTTCTTCTCTTCTTCATTTCTTTCATCATTTAACCTTCTTGCTTCTTGCAACAAGTTTTTGATCTTTCCCATCTCTTCCTGTGTTCTGTATCGTTTAATGAACACTTCTTTGCATTCTTGAAGGTCTTTTAGACTTTTTTTTCTCAACAATATTTCCCTACATGTTTCCCCTCTCTCAAAGGTTACTTTTGTTGGTCTCGGCTTTCCTTCCCTCGAATATTTACCTAGTTGGTGTATGTTTACAATATCCTCAGGACCACATACTACTCCAAGCTTTCTTATCAGGTCTACAACCCTAGCTTTATTTTCTTCAAGTCTCCCCTGCCATGTTGGCTCCTGGGATTCACTTATGCCTGAGATTACCACTGTCTTCTCCTTATCAAGTGCCTGTCTGCTGTGTGTGTGTGTGTGTGTGCTAATAACTACATATGTTCACTTGCTAAAATACAAAATTTTTACTTTTTATCGGAACAAAAACAAAAAAATAATATATATTATATATATATATATATATATATATATATATATATATATATATATATATATATATATATATATATATATATATATATATATATATATATATATAGATAGATAGATAGATAGATAGATAGATAGATAGATAGATAGATAGATAGATATAGATAAAATATACATATATATTATATATATATATATATATATATATATATATATATATATATATATATATATATATATATATATATATATATATATATATATATATATATATATATACTAAAAGAGGAAAAAAATATTCCTCTCTTATCATTAATAAAGTTAGCCTGGTAACCTTTGTGAAGTAACTCAAATATTGAACTCTTTTCTAAAGGTTGTCTTCCCTGAAGATACCAGTAAATTAGAGGAGACATCACCCACATCGTTATCACAGTACCACTTACATGATATGAGGAAAAGAGTCAAATCACTAATTTGGAATGACCTCAGATATGAATCGTCTAAAAAGATGAAGGGATTTAATGATAAAATAATACCAAAAACATTCAAAGCGCATACCTGCTTTAATTAGCTTAAAAGCGTATTTAAATATGAAGTCATACAATCTATTAATAATAATAATAATAATAATAATAATAATAATAATAATAATAATAATAATAATAATAATAATAATAATAATATAATGATAATAGTAATAATAATAATAATAATAATAATAATAATAATAATAATAATAATAATAATAATAATAATATCTAAAATTATTATTATTATTATTATTATTATTATTATCCTCTATGCACAAAGGTTGGAATTCCCTTGTAAGGGAGATGCCCGTGTCAAAACAAACGGACACAGGGATCTGGATGGTGTCCTCCTTCCAGAACCTTCTCCCATGTCCTGTGCGGGAGAAAGATATAAAGGGGAATTGCCTGGCTCCTCACCCCCAGTTAAAGAGAATCTAGGACACTCAAGGAAACACAAAGGAGAACATCTTGTCCCCCGACCTAAGAGAAGGAGAGTAAAAATTGCATTCTAGAGTATGGTTCACCGAGAGCATAAACTATGGGAGGAGATGGACAATTAAAACATCACTTTAGAACCCTTCTACCATCAAATTCTCTCATTTCCAGTTTTACAGTTTCTTTCTGACCGTTTTATATCTGTAGTTGTTGATGGTGCGACATCTAGCCCTTTTTCTGTTACCAGTGGTGTTCCTCACGGCTCTGTTCTTTCACCTACTCTGTTCCTTCTCTTCATCAGTGATCTTCTTCTACAATCCCCATCTTCATCTCTTCTTCATGCCTTTGCTGACGATTCTACCCTTCGCTTTTCCTTTGCCTTTTCTTCACAACCTTCATCTGCTACTCGTAATCAGTTTCGTATCACGCTTTCTTCTACTTTCAACTCTGATTTGCAGAGGGTATCTGAGTGGGGCACTCAAAATTTAGTTAAATTCAATGCCTCCAAGATACAGTTTCTAGCTATCTCTTAATCTTCTTCTCCTCCTGATAACCTTATTGTCTTCGAAACTAACGAAATTTACCCTCTTAATTCTATCAACATATTAGGAATCTACATAGCCTCCAACTTGTCTTGGAGGAATCACATAATCCAAATTTCTAAATCTTCATCCAAAGAATTGGGGGGTGCTGTTTCGTTTTCGCCATTACTTTTCCTCTTTTCAGTTACTCGAAATTTATAAAGGTCTTATCCGTCCCTGTTTAGAATAATGCTCACACATCTGGGGTGCTTCTTCTTATACTTATATCCTTGATAGGGTTGAATCTAAGGCAGTCAGACTCATAAATAATCCTTCTCTAACTTTTAATCTGAAATCTCACTCTCTTCGCTGCAAGATATCGTCCCTTTCTCATTTCTATCGCTACTACTCCCATCCCTGCTCTGATGAGTTGGCGAGTTGCATCCCTCCCCCACTACCGAGGCCTCGTAACACTCGCCAAGCAGCCTCATCTCACAGGTACTTTGTGGAGATTTGTTGCTCGCGAATTGGTCGGTGCAGCGACTGCTTCTTCCCATCTACCTCCAGACTCTGGAACTCTCCTCCTCCTTCTGTCTTTCCTAATTCTTATGATTTACCTTCCTTTAAAAAGCGGATCTATGGTCATCTCAGGACCTAATCCTCCATATCCCTAGGTCCTTTGTACTTTGACTATTATTTCTGTCTGTCGTTTTCCTTTGTGCAACATAACCTCAACTCGGCCTTGTCCTTAACTTTTTTCTTTTACTTCGTCTTGGTGTTTTCTCGTGCCCGGGCCTTTATAGATGAGCGCATTTTTCGCCTGTCCCAGTGTCACACTCATAAAAGAAAAATTATCCCCAATGGGCTGAGAGGAGTAGTTGAGGTATATGTGGATCGTGATGAATGCGCATTTCTATGTTCGGCTACACCCCTTACAAGGGGGAATGAGGCATGCATATATGTATGTATATTATTATCATTATTATTATCATTATTATTATTTTTATTATTATTATCATCATTATTATTATTATTATTATTATTATTATTATTATTATTATTATTATTATTATTATTATTATTATTATTATTATTATTATTATTATTATTATTATTATTATTATTATTATTGGTTTTCTTCAGTCCAGCTTAAGAGCTGAGAGGCCTCTACTCTCTCCCTCTCTCTCTACAATTTGTTTTTTCTCTTGGAATTGGTTGGCCTTAATTTAAGTGAGCAGCAGAGCGTCCTCCACCTCCAATAGTTTATATTCTCATCATCTCTTACTCTACAATATATTCTTGCTAGTAATTGTATCAGTTCAATCAAAGTGAGGACCTCAGTAGCCTTTGTCTCCCACAATTCATTTACTCTGTCTTGACCTCTCTCTTACTTAGAATTAGGTAGGTACAATTCAAGGGAAAAGCTAAGTCGCCTTTGCCACCCACAGTCCATTCTCTCCTGCTTTTCTCACCCAGGCGTGAGGGAAGGAGAATACTAACACCATCGTGTTCCCATGGGTGTCGTGAAAGTCAACTAAATGGGAGCTGAGAAGGAGACTGATAATGGCCCCTTCGTAGTTTCCTACCACAAAAAGTCAAGGCTTTGCTTTGGCTCGACCATAAGGGGGATTATGGCTTGGAATAAAGACATTATCATTATTATTATTATTATTATTATTATTATTATTATTATTATTATTATTATTATTATTATTATTATTATTATTATTATCATAATTTTTATTATTATTATTATTATTATTATTATTATTATTATTATTATTATTATTATTATTATTATTATTATTATTATTATTATTATTATTTAGGGAATGTTACAGGTACAAGATAGAGCGTGACAGGGAGATAAAGTATTTTAAAAGCATCTCAAGGCTCTAATGTCACTTACGAAAAGATTCGTGATTTTTTGGTCACCTCATTTGCATATGGAATGATAGTAATCTTTCTCTCTCTCACACACACACACCCACACACACACGCACACACTCACATTAACAATTTGTATGTATTTTTGCACGGTAAAAAAAAAATACTTGCTTGCTTGTGCTAATTATGTTTGTATAGGATTGAATATCCCCCCCCCCTAAAATGTTACAGATTTCTAATATTTTTTTCATAGAGCAAAATTTACTGAAATCATTATAAGTATTAGGGTAATTTTTCACTCTATATTGAAAGATATTCTTACCACCGTTGTCATCATTTTTCTCTATTTCTAGAAATAATCTGATTGAACTTGTCGTTATTGGAGTGATCTGTTCTAGCATTGTCGTCAAAGGTCTTTGTCGCTATTTTTCTGTAAATGATTTTTTTCCTGCTTTATTTATTGAGTTTATTATCATATTTATACTTATCTTTATTTCATTTATTTATTATATTTCTTTATTAAATAATTTCTATTTTACGTTATTTATTTATTATTTATTTTATTCACATTATTTACATTATTATTCTTTTCTTTATTTTTATAATTCATATTAATTTTCTCAATTTGCGATAAATAAAATTATGGTTATTGCCATTCAATAATGCTTTTTAGTATTACCAATGCCCGAACGCAAGCATTTACTGTTCCAAAACTGACCTCTCATATCTAATGGTGTACTCAGCCCTTTGTTGTCAGGCGCCACGACTTTTTTTTTTTTTTTTTTTTTTTTTTTTTTTTAGCGAGAGACCAGAACGGGGTAGAGATAATTGTCTTTATAGGGCCTGGGCATGAGGTACACACAAAGTAAATAGGAACAGAGATGGGGAGTGTTGTGACTTGTACATACAAATGGCTTTTTGGAACTTTGAACTTCCTCACTGTGGTCCAGGTACAATATTGGTTTCAGAAGACATACTTGTAGTAGAGTATTTTTTTTTTTTTTATCAGTTTTTAATCTACTTTTTTTTTGTTTACCTCATTTTTAATATTTTAAGTATATCTTGAATGTCTTGTGCATTTTTACTTTAAAAACAAAAGTACATACACACATACATATACATGGTCTAATTCCCCCTTGTAAGGGGGGTGGCCAAGACACACGTATTCACCACAATTCACACATACCTCACCTACTCCTCTTAGTTCCTTGGGGATAAAGGGTTGCCACATTCCCCCCTTCCACCCTGCTTGTATCACCCACAAGGCAGGCAGGCAAGGATATATTCTACAATGAGACCCGACAGCCGCAGCTGGTTTACCCCCACCACTTCATCACATGGCAACTCCCCTCATACCTGTTCATCACAGTTCAATGATCTAGCAGGTGGGAGAAATCTCTTTGTCCTGTGTCACCTATACGCAATCTTCTTCCACTCATTCCTATCTCTTACACACTCTCTTCCCTGCTCCACAGACATATACGTGCATTCAATGCAAATTTCACACTATCCATCTATCTCATTCTAGGTCTTCTTCTTGGCCTACACCAGTCACTTCTGCATTCCACACTCTCTGAGCTATTCATTCATTACTCATCCTTTCCATGTGTCCAAACTAACTCAGTACTCTCTGATATAACCTATCCAACTGTTTTCTTTCAACAATCATTCTCTGCCTGACATCCTCATTTCTTACTCTATTAATATTAGATACACCAATCATACTTCTCAAGCACTCATTTCCATTACATTTAACTTGTGCAAGAGACGATAAACTTCTCTTGCATTCCAAGTCTCTGTTCAGTACAATGCTGTTGTCGCAATCATACCTTCATTATTCTTCTCCTTACATTCATTCCCAAATCACCAATATTTATTTCTCATTACACTTTTCAACCTACCCAGACATTTACTCACTTCCTTCACTCTCTGACTTACCTCCGCATCCACTCATCCACCCCTTGATATATGCGACCCAGATACTCAAAACTCTCAACTTCTTCAAGCAACTCCCGATTCACTCCTGCATTCAATCTGCCAACATTAACACTCCTCGTTTATATCATGAATTTACTTTTATCAATATTCATCCGCAACTTCCATCTTTCACACACCCTAACAAATTCAGTCACCAAATGATTCAGTTTATTCTCAGTATCAGCCAACAGTGCAGTATCATTCGTTCTCTTTCATTTACATCCCTCACCACTCCATCCATATACACATTAAACAAGCATGGCGACAAAACACAACCTTGATGTAACCCTACATTTACCTCAAGCCAAACATTCATATCATTCCCAACTCTCACACATGCTCTACTATTCATGTAAAAACTCTTCACCGCATTCAGCAAACATCCACATATTTCATACATTCGCAACACACTCCACAACGCCTCTCTATCCATCCTGTCATTTGCTTTCTCTTAGTCATAAAAGCCCAAAAAGTATCCCTATTTTTCTCCAAGAACTTCTCACACACCTGTGTTACTACAAACTCCTGATCCACACATCCTCTTCCTCTCCTTACCCCACACTATTCTTCCCCAATCAATCTCAGTAGCTTTCATAATTCTATTGATTAACACTTGTCCATATACCTTACCAACTACAATCAACAAACTAATATCTCTAACACTACTACACTCATATTTATCTCATTTCCCCTTATAAAGTGGAACTACACATGCACTCCTCCAGTCAACTGGGACCCTCCCTTTCTTGAAGGATACATTTAACAACCTAACCATCCATTTTACTAATGCCTCTCACCTTTTTTGAGCACTCAACATGACACCAATCTATCCCTGGTGTTTTACCTGCTTTCATTGCTCTCAAAGCCATATGTACCTCTTCTTTTGTTATCCCTCTATCGTTCTCATCACCAAACATTGGATTTCTCCATTCACTTCCCACAGCCACAATCTCTGCCTTTCTATCATCTTTCTCATATAGCAGTTCCTTGAAACACTCAGCCCATTTCTCTCTCACCTTTAGTTCATCTACTCGCAGTTGCCCATCTGCTCCTTTCATCCTCTCCTCCCTACCACACTCACCTTTCATCACTCTTTTCATTTCCTTCCAAAAATCTTTGTATTCCTTTCAAAATCATCAGACAAGCATCTACTCCTTCTTACTTCCGCTTCTCTCTTTGCCTCCCTCACCACGTGCTTTGCTAACCTTCTCTTTGCACTATATATCGATACCTCAAATGCCAGCTTATCCTAAGCCACTTCTGCACTCAACTGCTCATTCCACTATTCACTACGTTTCCTTTTACTTCTACCTGTTAGTCTCCTTCTGCACACTGCCTCTGCACACTTCATAACTTCCTCCTTGAAACAACCCCATTTTTCTTCCACTCCTCTCTCCAATTTCTCTTTGACTACATTCTACACATTCCTCAAATTAGCCTTATGCTCACAGTCTTTTTCTTTCTTATTCAGTTCACTTACTTTTAGCACCTCTCTTCTTCTCTCCACTTTTCTCCCACTCTCACTCGATTTTCAACATTATAATGATCAGATATTCCACCACTAGCACCTCTCAGTATATTCTCATCCAATACTCTTCCAATCACCCTCCAGTCCACCACAACATAATCCATTAATGCTTTGTCAACTAAACTACCATAATCTACTCTGACCCATGAATACTTGTGCACATCCTTCTTTTTAAATACAGTACTGGGTATCAACAAATCTCTCTCTCAATACACATTTATATCATTTTCTCTCCACTTTTATTCCAAACAGGTACTTCATACTTCCCAATCACACCATCCAATACTCTAGCATTCATATCTCCCATCAACACCACATTCTCATTCATTCCCAAGTTTTCCACACACTCCTTTATTTTCATCCAAAGTTCTTCTCTTTCTCCCTCACTTATTTCTTTGCCAAGGACATATATGCTCACAAATGCCCAAACCTTGCTTCCAAGTTTCATTTTAGCCAATATTATTTGAGATGATACTTCCTTCCATTTCTCCACACACCTGCTCATCTTCACTTACCAACAGAGGCACTCCCTCTCTTCTTCATCCTCTCTCAACTCCAGACACCTAACCTACCACACTCCCTAATGTCACCTCACCATTCCCTTTCATCTTAGGTTTACCTCACCATTCCCTTTCATCTTAGTTTCACCTCACCATTCCCTTTCATCAAAGTTTCACTCAGAGCAAGCACATTCATCTTTCTCTCCACAATTATACTCCCTAGCTCCTCACTCTTACTTTAACTTACAGTACAACAATGCACATTTGGGGACCCAATTACTAGAGTTCTGGCTGGATCTTTCCTGTCAGAACACCCCCACATCTCTTGATATAATGTACAAAGATATTATTATCAAGCATATTATAATGAACCAACTGCACTTACATGCTGAACTTGGTAGACCTTCTTTATACAGAAGCACAACCCTAGACTATATGAAGATTACGTAAACATTAAGAATAATCTATCTATATACATAAACCATTTTCCCTTTATAAGGGGAGTGGCTGAGGCAAAGACAAAATACTCTTGACTTTTTGAGAAGAGAAAACACAGAGAAGGGAATTCCCAGTCCCCTCATTCCTTCCCTTTCAGTCGACTTTTACGACACACTGGAGAACACAGAAGAACTGACACTCATCATTCAACCAGATATAAAATGATAATTGAGTTAACTTAAGTTAGGGTACAATAGACAGTATTTTATTATATTTTGAGTATCACCACGTAGCAGATATGAAATGATGATTAGGTTTACTTGGTTAGGTAGGATGCAGAAGGCAGGAGACGCTGAAGTCGACTGCGTGCTATAGAAGCACCAAACAATAATAGCGTGGTGAGATTCTGTCATCCATTCAAATATGGCTCTATATATTACCAGTACGGGTTTAATGCAATTTTCCTGGTTCTATCTAAGCTTGGGGTTTGCCGCAATGCAAGAAGAATAACACCAAGATAATAATAATAATAATAATAATAATAATAATAATAATAATAATAAAACAATAATAATAATAATAATAATAATAATAATAATAATAATAATAATAATAATAATAATAATAAGTGATATATTATTATTATTACTATTATTATTATTATTATTATTATTATTATTATTATTATTATTATTATTGACTTGCTATGTATAAACAAAGGCCTCATGGCGAGGATCTCATTTCCCTTCTGATACAACGTATAGTTTATACTGTTGTATGACATGCTATGTAAAAACAAAGGCCTCACTAAAAATAGGCCTACACTCCTGCGTGAGAAACATGCATTGTTGACCATGTTGATGGCCTAGTGAAATTTTAAATCTAATTGGTTTAGGCATGCACCGAAAACCCTCACATCTCCTCTTTATGTACCTTGTAGCTGTACGAGGTGTGGAAGGCGTAAGCACAATGTTAGGCAGTCAGTAGACACTTAGCTTTCCCTAACGAACAAGGTCAAAGAGAACAGGGGGCATTGGGGCTGCCTAGAAGAACTCAGTACCTTCCTATCTTATCTTTTCCCCACGACTCTAATTCCTGGCAGGAGTATAAGACTTATACTTCAATAATAATAATAATAATAATAATAATAATAATAATAATAATAATAATAATAATAATAATAATAATAATAATAATAATAATAATAATAGTTTTTTATCGTACAGGACAAAATTTATTTTTAAATTAATAAAAATAATAATAATAATAATAATAATGATAATAATAATAATAATAATAATAATAATAATAATAATAATAATAATAATAATAATAATAATAATAAAAATAATAATAATAATAATAATCTCTCAGTAATAATCTATTACGGGAGGGCCCTAATCCCCCTTAATAGAGGGTGACGAATTTAAAGCAGACAACCATTCACAACTGCTTCAGTCAGCGGGCAAATACATCTGCATTTCCTCTAACACACATAGGTATGCAAAGCGCTGATGGATTTAGATGTTCATAAAGCTACAGGTCCCGATGACATATCCCCTCATGTGCTTAAAAAATGCGCAAACACAATATCAGTGGCACTAAGTATCATATTTAAGGAGTCACTGGAGTCGGGGGAGATTCCAAGATGCTGGAAACAAGCAAATGTGATACCTATCTTCAAAAAGGGAAGGAGGGATACGGCTCTGAACTATAGACCAGTTTCCTTGACCAGCATAGTTTGCAAACTTATGGAGAAACTACTAAGGAAACATATCTCTCTTCACTTGGAATCCTTCAACTTTTTGTCAGTGAGGCAACATGGCTTCAGAGAAGGTAGATCAACAGAAACAAACTTATTAGAATTTTATGATGAGGTAAGCCAAATCTTACAGGAAAGAGAGGGCTGGGCAGATTGCATATTCCTAGACTTCCAGAAAGCGTTTGACACTGTTCCACATGGGAGACTTATTAGGAAGCTGCAATCAATGGCTAGAATAGGTGGAAATGTTTTGGAATGGATAAAAACTTACTTAGAAGGAAGGGAACAGAGGGTTAGAGTAAGACACTCAGTGTCTGAATGGAGAAGAGTTAGTAGTGGAGTTCCACAGGGTTCAGTTTTAGGGCCACTTTTGTTCCTTGTATATGTAAATGACCTACCAGAGTCTGTAAATTCATTCATGAATATGTTTGCAGATGATGCAAAGATTGTGAAGAAAGTAAAAAACGAGAACAATGGTAGAGAACTTCAGGAGGATCTAAATAATCTGCATGAGTGGTCAGAAAAGTGGCTAATGAAATTCAATACTTCAAAATGTAAGGTAATGAGAATGGGTACAAGTGCAAGAAGGCCCAAGCTTGACTACTCGGTGGCTGGAGTACAACTTCAAGAGACAGAAAATGAGAGAGATCTAGGAGTAAACATACTGGCAGATTTGTCTCCAGAAATACATATAAATGGCATAGTAAGGGCAGCATATGCATTCTTATCAAATGTAAGGGTAGCCTTCAGGCACATGGACAAGGAAATGTTCAGAAATATTTATGTAACCTATGTGAGGCCAAAACTCGAATATGCAGCCCCCTTTTGGAATCCGCACTTGAAAAAGCACATAGGTAAGCTTGAAAAAGTTCAAAGACATGCAACGAAACTGGTGCCAGAAATACGCAATCTCAGTTATGATGAGAGGCTGAATGAATTAGACTTACCATCACTCGAAGCTAGAAGAGTGAGGGGGGATATGGTGACAGTCTTTAAATTCCTTCATGGTTATGATAGAGTGGATAGGGATCGATATTTTGATATGGCTGGCTCTAGAACTAGAGGTCATAGTTTGAAGCTTCGTAAGAAAACTTCTTCGCAGGATGTAAGGAAATACTTTTTCAGTGTAAGAGTAGTTGATAATTGGAATTCGCTAAGCGAGGAGGTAGTTAATGCTATCTCAATCCATAGTTTTAAGGACAGGTATGATAAGTATCACTAAGTCTAAAATGGAACCGATGAGGAGACGTGAAGATACGAGCTTTGGGCTCTTTCCCGTAAACACAATTAGGTAATCACAATTAGGTAATCACATACTAACATTCTCCTCTATTTTGGCTCTCACTCAGTTTGCAGAGAGCCAATTCCTCTGGGTTGTGCTTAAGTTCTCCTGGACTTTTCCCTGGGAGGAAATTGACAGAGGGATTTCCCACTCTTCTCACTTCCCCCACTTGGTCGACTTTCACGACACGTAGGTGAACACAGAGGCATAATATTTGTCCCATACCGCTGGAGAATATTTAGAATATGTTCAGTAATACAGATTGTGAGAATGAAATTCGGGAGACACAGGACTCTCAGCTAATGACTTGGAAATCACTCATCTCAATAATAATAATAATAATAATAATAATAATAATAATAATAATAATAATAATAATAATAATAATAATAATAATAACAATGATGATAATAATAATAATAATAATAATAATAATAATAATAATAATAATAATAATAATAATTATTATTATTATTATTATTATTTTTATTATTATTATTATTATCATTATAATAATAATAATAATAATGATAATAATAATAATAATAATAATAATAATAATAATAATAATAATAATAATAATAACAATAATAATAATAATAATGATAATAATAATTATTATAATAATAACAATAATGTTTTTTCTATCTATCTACCTTGGCTGTTTCCGACATCAAAAAAAGAAAACAATAAGGGGATAACTTTACTCTATGGGCAATGACGAGGGAGCTAGCGACCGTTCAGATGGCACTGCTGGAGTGCCACAGCCCATCCTCCCGGCTGTTCCACAACCTGTGTCACTTCACAACTGCCAACTCCTCCTACTGCCCCTACCACAGGGCTACCTCTGTAAGATGCAGCCCCGTGGTAACAGCAGATGCCCATCAGAGCTGTGTCACAATCGCTCGCCACTCATTCCTATTCCTAGCACGCTCGCTTGCTTCCCTCACATCCATCCTCCTATCATTCAGGGCTCTCCTTACTCCATCCATCCATCCAAACCTAGGCCTCCCTCTAGCTTTTCTCCCATCAACTCTCGCATTCATCACCTTTTTAAGCACTCTTTCATCATCCATCCTTTCCACATGGCCGAACCATCTCAGAACATTCATATCTAATCTGGCTGCAATTTCTCTCCTCACACCCGTTCTTGCTCTCACCACTTCATTCCTAACCCTATCCAACCGAGACACACCAATTATACTCCTCAGGCATTTCATCTCAAACACATTTAGTTTCTGTCTCTCACTTACTTTCATACCCCATAACTCTGATCCATACATCACAGTTGGCACAACCACTTTCTCACACAAAACTTTCTTAACATTCATTTCCAACCCTCTATTCTTCATCACTCCTTTCAACGCACCCAACACTTTACATCCTTCATTCACTTTGTGACACACATCTGTTTCCACTCCACCATTTGCAGCTATAACCGAGCCTAAATACTTAAACTGATCAACTTCGCCAAGTGTCTCTCCATTCAACATAGCATTCAATCCAGCACCATCCTCATTTCTTGTGCACCTCATAACCTTACTCTTTCCCACATTCATTCTCAACTTCCTTCTCTCACACACCATTCCAAATTCTGACACTAAATGATACAGCTTCTCCTCAGAATCTGCCACCACCACAGTATCATCTGCAAACAGCAACTGATTCAGCTCCCACTCGTTATCATCCCCATCTACCATTCTCAAACCTCGACCACGCACTCGCTCATTCACCTCTCTTACGACTCCATCAATATACAAATTGAATAGACATGACGACATCACACATCCCTGTCTCAGTCCCACACTCACTGGAAACCACTCACTCACTTCATTCCCTACCCTAACACAAGCTCTACTGCCCTCATACAAACTCTTCACTGCATGCAACAATTTACCATTAATTCCATATAATCTCAAAACATTCCACATTGCTTCTCTATGAACTCTATCATACGCTTTCTCCAGATCCAAAAATGCAAAATACACATCCTTACCCTTTGCTAACTATTTCTCACATAACTGCCCAACTATAAAAAATTGATCTATACAGCCTCTATCTCTCCTAAAACCACTCTGCACTTCCGCGATCACATTTTTTATCTTATCCCTGTTCCTATTAACCAGTATCCTACCATACACTGTTCTTACCACACTCAACAACTTCTACCCGTAAAATTACTGCATTCATACACATCTCCCTTTCCTTTGTATAGGGGCACTATACAAGCAAACACCCATTCCACTGGCACCATTGACAACATAAAGCATATATCAAACACTCTTACTAACCATTCCAATGCAGTCACACCCCCTTCTTTCAACATCCCGCTCTCACACCATCCATTCCAGGTGCTTTACCTGCTTTCGCTTCATACAATGCCCTTTTCACCTCCTCTCTTGTAATATCTCTCTCATTTTCATCTCCCATTAATGGCGCTTGAACACCCCCCACTGCCAATATAGCTGCCTCTCTATCTTCCTCAACATTCAGCAAGTACTCAAAATATTCTGCCCATCTTTTCCTTGCATCGTTCCCTCTTAACATCTGTCCATTCACATCTTTCACTGTCTTTTCCATCCTCCATCCACCCTCCCTAACTCTCTTCACTTCTTTCCAAAACTTCTTTTTATTCTCCTCATATGACCTACTAAAATCCTGTCCCCACCTAACATTTGCCAACCTCTTCTCTTCCTCTACCTTCCGCTTGGTTTCCACATTTTTCTCCCTATATCTTTCATACTTCTCCCTACTTTTACACTGCAGCCATTCCTCAAAAGCCCTCTTTTTCTCTTCCACCTTTATTTTCACCCCTTCATTCCACCACTCGCTGGCCCTCCTTGTGCCACCTCCAAAAACCTCTTTCCACACACATCACTTGCAATTCCCACAAAACATTCTTTCATCAACCCCCATTCCTCCTCTAACTCCCCAACTACTCTTTCTTTCAACCTGTCATATGCCACTTTCAACCTGTCCTGATATTCCTGTCTCTTCTCTGGCTTTTTCAACTCTTCCACCTTCACCATTTCCCTTCTACATCCCCCCACTCTATTTCCCCACTCTTTTGCTACTACCACGTTTGCTTCAACCAAATAATGATCAGACATCCCAGCAGCCACACCCCTAAATGCACGCACATCTTTCACTCTACCAATCATGCTCTTTGCTACCAACACATAATCCATCAATGCTCTTTCTTTCACTCTTATAATAATAATAATAATAATAATAATAATAATAATAATAATAATAATAATAATAATAATAATAATAATAATAATAATAATAATAATAATGATAATAATCATAATAATAACAATAATAATAATAATAATAATAATAATAATAATAATAATAATAATAATAATAATAATAATAATAATAACATTAGAATTATCATTATAATTATTATTACTATTATTATTATTATTATTATTATTACTATTACAAATCTCAACTTGCTTAGTTCGTCTGAAGTCTTGTAACATGTCTTCTCAATCTTTATAATATCACACTGCTGCCTCTTAAAGTATGAGAGGTTTTATCATGTGTTATGTAATGCGAGATATTTTGCCATGCTTAATACTGTATGACCAGTCGACTGAATTCCTTATGTCAATGGCCCACTAACATTAAACGACCATTAAATTATTCATCCCAAATATGTCAGGACATAGCAACGCGAACATACATTAATTATGCATGTGGAGTTTTTTTTTTCTACAATTACAAACCAAAATTGCGTGATTTAAGTAAATAACAAACAAGCAAACAAACATTTATTTCCATTTTGTACAATGGTTATTCAACATTAATAGGAACTTATAAGTAGACATGTAATTAAACTAATAAGAGGGTAATACATATAGTTAAATTAATTGTAGCTTTCATAGAAAATAATAATGCTGTAATAAAGATGTTAACAATAATGTTAATAATAAAGTAGTAAGTATGACACTAGATACAGGATCGTTATTATCGGCATCATTTCCATATTTGTTTTCCTTACAATGAGAATAATTAGTTCTTAATGAGCGCAACTAGTGGTCCAAAAGAAAACTATATAGTTTGCCTTTGAAAGCTGTGAAGGAGGATGCATTTTTAAGATGCTCTGGAATGTTATTCCAGAGTGTTGGCCCTTTGATAGTGATCATCTTTGAACCTGCTTCTGTGCTTGTTCTGTAAATAAAGAGCTCACTGTTCTGTCTTGTGTTGGTTCCCCTTATATCCCTGACTATTTTTAAATCAAATAGCCAGCTAGGATAATGATGGTCCAAAATTTTGAATACAAAAACATAAATAGCATAAGCGACCTGGTTTTCTGCCCGCAGCCACCCAAGTTTATTGAGAGCTGGTGTGATGTGGTCATATTTTCTTATTCCTCCCAGGGCAACTCGAGCTGCAAAATTAATAAGCTTCTGTATTCTGCTTATCTGAGTCTTAGTGGTAGCTCCCCAAACAGTTGTGCAGTAATTAATGTGACTTAGATCTAGAGATTCAACAACAGTTATTCGAGTGGTAGTCTCAAAATTGTCTTTTATACGTGATAAGTACATTAATGTTCCTGTAACCTTTTGCATACTTTATCTATGTGGGAATCAAACAACATGTGGTTATCAAAGTGAATTCCTAGGTTTTTGACTGTTTTGCTAGGTGTGATAATATTGTCGCAAAAATTAATTGTTGTGTTTTCTGGAATTTGTGCTATGTGGCACCTTGAACCAATAAACATGCACTGTGTTTTTTTTTTCGTTAATTAACAGCCCAATTTCTCGAAAATAGGTTTTAATTTTTGACTGAGTGTTTTCTGCTCTTAAAGTTAGCACTGGGAGATTATTAATAACACCACTAAGGAGTAGTTGAGTGTCATCTGCATATTGTACGACTAGACAGTCAGAAATGAAAGAAGTTAGATCATTTATGTAAATGGAGAAGAGGATAGGACCAAGTACTGATCCCTGTGGAACTCCAAATGATAAATTTTTTGGCACAGAGATAATCTTGTTAAGACGTATAGACTGTTTACGATTAGACAGATACTCGCTAAACCAGCTTGGTTTACACTGTCGAAGGCTTTTGATAAGTCCAATAATACAAGCAGAGATATTTTTTTTCATATCTATATTATTATAGATACTATTCGTAACTTTGAGCAGTGCAGTTTCCGTCGAGAGTTTCGGTCTGAAACCATGTTGGTTAATAGATAATAGTCTATTTGACTATAAATATGACATAAGTTGGCATGCAACAATTTTTTCTAATATTTTAGAGAAAATGGGTAGCAGGGATATGGGACGATAGTTTGTCACATCTTCTCTGTCCCCCTTTTTATGCAGAGGTATTACATGTGATATTTTCCAAGAGTCAGGAAACTTTTTAGTAACAATGGAAGTGTTCATAATAGTTAGAATATAGGATGCAATCATGGGTAGAGCATCTTTGATGAACTGAAATGGGATACCATCTGAACCATAAGAGCCAGAGTTTCTTAGGCTCTTTATGGTAAGAATTAGGGTAGCACAATCGATAGGATTTATCTTGAAGTACTCTCTTGTGCTTACATTGGAAGAATTGTCATTTAAGCAATTACTCATATTCACTGAGTTAATGTTTTCTTGAGTTTTTTCATATGTATTTTTGCCAACGTTAGCAAAATAGTTATTAAAGTGTTCTGCTTTGTCTTTCAACTCCGTAATATTTTCATAACTTTCTGAGGTACTCTTTTCATTTGGTATCATGCTTCTTGTCACTTTCCATGTTGCTGCTGTATCATGTCTAGAGTCATTAAATTGTTTTTTGTAAAAGTCTTTTTTACTTACACTGATGAGAGATCTGACACGTTTCTTTTCTGTTTTATAACGTTCTCGGAGAATCATATCACATCTATTCATTTTTAGCTCTTTTTGTATTTGATTTCTGATTTGCCTTGCCTCTTTGATGTTATTAGTTAGCCAGGGGCTGAGGGCCGGGTTATTTTTCATTTTACAATGCGTGCACAACTATCTAAGCATTCAAGGAAGACTTTTGTTAGAATGTCAACCTGCAAATCGACGTTATCTGTGTATTTAATTCTATTAAGTACATTTGTGTTGTTGATTAATGTTTCACAAAAGATATCAGAGGAGTAAATTTTTAGACACCGGAATGTCTTGAAGAAAGGCTTCCTTTTGGGCTTGTTTATGTTTAGCATAGCAATGCTCAGCTCGTGGTCTGCAATTGGGCAGGGAACTACGTCCCAATAGGGTATACTTTTCACTTTATTTGTTATTATCAGATCTATAAGAGTCCTAGAATTAGGGGTTATGCAGGTCGGTTTTGTCACTATTTGTGTTAACTTCACAGTGTTGATCACCCTTTTCATTTTGTTATCTGCTGAGAGCAAGTCATCATTAAAGTCACCAAGTATGTATATGGGTTTATGGCGAACACAGATATTTCTGAATGTTTCTAGCAGATGATTGAATGAACTGGTAGGTGCTTTAGGGTGACGGTAAACACACACTACAATGAAAGATAGAAGTTTCTGATACTGCACAGTGATCCATAAATCTTCGAGCTCCTCAGGTTTTTCTAAACCTGTGGTTATTTCTGATGCACTAAGATAATTTCTAACATAAATACAGACCCCACCCCCTCGGCCATGGTCATTGCGAAATATTTTAAACTCTGGGATATTCACATATTTATATTCAGTTCTAGGAGGAAGCCAAGTTTCACTTACACAGAGGATGTCTATGTTGTAGTCTTTTGTTAGCATTATTATTTCCTCAAAATGAGCGAGCAGGGACTAAGCGTTCACATGTACTAATGTTACATTCTTACCATGTTTCATTAGGGTGGTAGCCATAGTCATAGTTGTAGTTTCGACTGTGTGATTCTGCTGGGAATTCATCATTGTAGTGTGTTCTGGGGTTAGCCCATGGATCCTGGTGTCTGTACCTGCCGTTGGAGGGGTAACACTGGCTTGAGTACGTGCCGTGGTATGATCGGGCCTTCCCAAAGTTTGTATGATTGCGTCATCGGAGAGTGACTCGAAAGCAAAAATAAAGGAATTGACAGACACGATTGAAAAGCAGTCAGAAATACTTTTACAGCACCAATTACTTCTTGAACAACTAGACCGACAGAAGAGGGAGACAAATTTGGTGTTGTTGGGTGTGCCGGAGGAACAAATATCGCTGGATGGAGCTACCACAGAAGAGACCAAGATTCAGAAGGTATGGGAAGCAGTGGGAGTGGGCTCTGACGTTGTAGTCCGTTCCCATCAAAGACTGGGCCGCTCAGCACCCGAGAATGGACGCCCCCACCCCCTTCTCATCAAGGTTGACTGGAAGTCTATTCGAGACGGAGTATTGGAAAAATCTGCAAGACTCAAGGACTCACAAGGACCATATAAGAAAATTTATATCAAGAAAGACACCCACCCTGGAGTGAGAAGTGAATGGAGGAGGTTGAAGGATGCCGAGGAAGAAGAGAAGAGGAAGCCCGCTAATGTAGGATGAAATATACGCCTTGATTACAGGGAAAGAGTATTGTACAAGGATAATGTCATAATAGATAGATGGCAACCTCACCCTTTTTAGTTAGACCACAAAGTATTATAAGAATTTTGTCTTGGAATATTAATTCTCTAAGAACTAAGATAGAGAAGAGAGATATTGAATTATTATTAAATTTATATGATGTTATCTGTTTAAATGAAATAAAAAGGAATATGTCTATATCATTTCCAGGTTATGTTTCATATGTAAGTTATGACCAAGCAAATGCTAATAGAGGCGGTACTTGTGTATTGATAAAACAGCATTTGAATAAGCAAGTATTTGATATTGATATGTCAATCGCAGATCAGATATGGTTTAGACTGAAGTGTATTCCAGGTGTTTTATTTGGTGCATGTTACATCCCTCCTGCTGATTCTGAATATTTCAGTTATACCCAATTAAGTAAAATCCAAGAGAAGATCAAAACTAGTGAAGGTAGTAATGGATGTGTGGTAATAGGTGATATGAATGCCCGGTATGGGATTTCCATTGGGGAACTTACAGAGCGATTAGGCTAGTTGGAATATTCGTACCCTTTTATTTCCGACCCTATACCCACTCCTAATGACAATGCTCTAGATTTGTTTGGTATGTGTATAGAAGAACAGCTACTTGTTGTAAATATTCTAAAAACACCTCATTCTCATTACCAAAGCAGAAAGACTTTTCGAAGAGGAAGAGAATGGATTTCTGAAATAGACACTTGCATAGTATCAAAGAGCCTGGTTAAAATTATTAGCGGTTTTGATGTAATTGATAATGACTCGTTACCATCAGATTATGCTCCTATTGCAATTACATTGCAGCCTCCTTCCGTCTCTCTTGAGTTAATTAAGTTAAGAGCATCAGAGTTAGGTATGCATGGATCAGAGTGTAGTAATGTATCAACTGCTTATAATCGGCTGACCAAAAGATCAATTCAGTTTCAAAAGCTAGATATCGATATGTTTCTGACTAAGCTGAACAATAGTAGGTTAGAATTGGATATAGATGAAGATATAGATTCGTCAGCTGTACGGATTGGCAGTGCTTTATTTGATTGTGCCTCTACTAGTGTATCTAGTGGGAACCCTGTAGGAACTTTAGTAAACAATGATCAGAGTAGATGAGATACATTGTTAGAGGAGAATGATAAAACTCGACTTTGGAGTGCAATAGATTGGAAAGGACAAATCATGGAAGATCAGGGCAATTCAGAGTTCAAACCAAGTGATGAACAATTCTAAGAATATTTTGAACAAATATTTAACCCGCCTAATGTGGACAACCTTGATATAGACGATTTTCACACGGATGTAACTATGCCTATATTAGATGATCCTATTACGCCAGCTAAAGTGCAGAATCAGATAAAAAGGTTAAAGAGCAATACGGCTAGTGGACCCGACGGACTACCCCCTGGCTTGTTGAAAGTGTTACCTTTTGAGTGGATAATGCTAGTTGCTACATTATTCAATAACATGTTTTTGTCCGGTTTATACCCAGTAGGTTGAATAGCGGCAAAAATGCACACAATATTCAAACGAGGAAATAGAGCTTCTCCGGGTAATTACAGAGGTATTAATATAATTAATTGCTTAGCTAAGATTTATGATATGGTCTTGTGTGCTCGTCTCAGCCAATGGTTCAAGCCATGTAGAGAGCAAGCAGGAAGTCAAGCGGGGAGAGGATGTGTGGAGCATATAGTGACTTTGAGGCTATTAATGGATATAGCTAGGAGGAAAATAATTGAAGCTTTTTGTGACATTTGTAGATTTTAGGAGAGCGTATGATTGCGTGCCTAGAAATAAGTTATTTTCTGTTCTTAAAAGAATGGGATGTGGAATGACTATGCTCATGGCCTTGGTAGCTGTATACCAATACACAAATAGTATAATTGGTACCTCTCTTCTTGCAGCTACTGTCGGTGTGTGCCAAGGTTCGCCAACATCATGTATATTATTTGTTTTGTATGTGAATGATATGATACAGATGATAAAGCGAAATTGCCCTTTAGATGGTTTCCTTGCTTGGATGCATATTATGGTTATGATGGATGACACTATTTTGTTATCAACAACAAGGGACGGTATGGAATATAAGATAAGGATGTTATATGAATTTTGCAATTCTCACGGTATGACTGTTAATAACAGTAAAACAAAATTCATGGTTATAAATGGTACTGGGGAAGAAAAAGAGCCTATAGTATGTAGTTCTGATGTGATTAGTTACTGTAATCAGTACGTCTATCTAGGAAGCCCCTTTACTGATGATGGTTCTCCCTCATCAGCTATCAAGCTGCATGCAAGTAGTAAGATGTGTCATACACTGAAATTTGTTTCATTTATAAGTAGAAATAATGATGTGCCATTTGCAGTTAAAAAGAAAATTTTCGATGCTGTCATTATGTCAACTTTATTATACGCATGCGAGTCATGGTTAAATGCTATTATCAAACCCATAGAAAAACAATATAAGTGGTGTATTAAGCAACTTTTGGGAGTTCGAAAAACTACTAGCAATGACGTGTGTATGGTAGAACTGGGTGTACTGCCGATACAAGCGTTGATTAGATCAAAGCAAAGGAAATTCTTCAAGAAGATGTGGATTGAAAGGAATACAATGGATGATGACCCTTTGGTCCATGCTGTAAGGGTGGTACTTGCTTATAATGACTCTGTTTCCAGGTATATACATAACCTAATCACAGAAAATAAAAATGATATTGAGGAAGCCCTGTCTGAACTGAAATTAAAACTTAGAAACTCTAGCTCAAACAGGAACATGTTTTATAGAACTGTAAACCCAGATCTAGTGATTCATGATATCTATACTAAGTGGTTGAAAGTGAATGAAATAGAACGTATATCATGGACAAGAATGCGCTTAAGTGCCCATTCATTGGCTGTTGAAACAGGCCGTTGGAATAGGAGAGGTAGGGGTCGCCTACCCATAGAGGAGAGGTTGTGTTCCTGCTGCCAAATCCAGACAGAAACTCATGTAATAGAAAATTGTCCAATTTCGTTACAGATAAGGCAGACATATAATGTTACCATAGCCATTGACTTATTATTAGTGAGAACTGACTACGAAGTCGTTTGTCAAATTATACATAGGCTCCTTTCTTTGTATTAGATGTATATTAGAAATTTGTTAACGTAAACTAGAACAACTGAGACTTGGTGATGGAGTAAACGTGATATGGTATCATTCAGGTATTAGTACAATGTATATTAATTCAAAATTCATTTACTTATTTGGTGATTGTACAATATCTATTGTATTTATTCATTGTAATTTGGACCAAATATTCCTTTTGTAAAGATTATTGTTTTGAAAAGAGGTGGTCAATAAACGTATCTATCTATCTATCTATCTATCCATGCCTAGGTGAGTGTCTAGGGATGTAAGAGCCATCACTCCAGGAGAAGTCTCTTGTGCGTGGACGGCGATAAGAGAGGTTTGTATCGTGTCTCTTTCTGTAGTCTCGCGTATAGGGGATTGTTTCATTAGCTCTTCGCTGTTTATTTTGGTATGACTGTAGTTTGGGATATTTTATAGAATACCCAGGTTGTGTCCATTGTTTGCCCCCGCGAAATGGCTGGACAATTGTGCCTGTAGGCCATTGATTCAGTTTGTAAGGCACATACTCAAATCCTTTCGATATCGTTATTGCGAAGGAAACCCAATTTGGTTTGCGAGAAAGCTAATTAATCAAGACTTCTTCAGAAGGAATGCCTTGATTTGTCAATATATTACGTATCTCTCTCTCAAAGGGGTTGCCGGGAATGTGAATATATATTTGAGCTGTAACCCTTGCACTTGCATTATTGGACAACTGTGGCTGTGGGGGAGAGGACTTCGATGGAATGTTTAGAATAGAGATTGCTGCTATTTTGTCTTTTCTGTTTTCTTCATTGTTTTGCAGCCTATTGCTGGGTTAGTTATTTTTGCTGGAAGGTGTAATTTGGTTGTCCTGGTTAGTGATAGTTGCTGTGTTGTTAGGAGTAGTGGATATGGGCTCTATATCTTCTTCGCTGTTTTGCAACTCTTTACCAGGTTGGTTGTTTGTGCTGGGAAGAATCTTGTTCTGGTTAGTGCCTGTTGTTGTATTGTTAGTAGTGGGGAAGGACGCTGTTGTTTCATCACTATTTTGTAACCTGTTACTGATTTGATTATTTATGCTAGATGGTGTATTCAGGTTGTCTTGTTGACTCTCACTTTTATCTGGATCTACCTCTTCTTCACTACCACTGTCACATTCGTCTTTCAATGCACTCAAGGAATTGTGAGTAGAGACAGAAAACCTAGTTTGCAAAACCTGAGGGTTGTTGATAGAAGGGACATCATCGTTGTTAGGTGACAGCACTGAATTGAGAGGTGGAGATGTTTCTAATAGCAGTTTCAACCTAGAATTATCTCTTTTAAGTAGGACAATGTCAGATTCTAGCAAACCCACCTTGTGTTGTAAGGCTTTCACCTCTTCAGCATCTGCTTCCAAAATTTTCACCTTATCTGCAAGACTTTCTATCATTCGATGTAGGTCTCCAAGGTCGTGTGTTTTTTCAGACTCTATGGATTTTACAACCGAAGTTTGAGATTGAAAGAGTTTGTCAAGTTCACCATTCATTGAGATATTCAGGACACTTGCGCTAAAAATGATTATATTAGTAATTATATCTTTTTTTGCTCGCTTTTTTATGATGTGTTTACCA
>JAXCGZ010018994.1:95000-97500 GCA_037179515.1 Halocaridina rubra | reverse complement strand
GGTTGTATACAACAGTTATTATAATGCTCTCTGACCCAGTATTTATGCGAGCAACAAGAAATTCCTTGAACTCACTTTCTATAGCCAAGTTTATTTCTTCGACTTGAATCCTTTCACTTATGAGCAGTGCTATCCCTCCACCAGTCCTCTCAGATCTTTCAACCCTTAGTATTCTGAAGCCCTTAAGAAAAACTGTGACACTGTTTATGTCCTCACTCAACTTAGTCTCTGTAATTGCTACTATATCTGCCTTACTGTTGTGAATCCTATCATTTAATTCTACTGCCTTACCAGCTAATCCATCAGCATTTGTGTATAACAATCTTAATGAGGCCCCATCCCCTTATCTTCTGTCATTATCTTCTTTATCTCCCCTTTGTCTGGAAGAACTCTGTAATGAAAATTTTTCTTCTCTTCTTCATTTATTTCATCATTTAACCTTCTTGCCTCTTGCAACAAGGTTTTGATCTTTCCCATCTCTTCCTGTGTTCTGTATCGTCTAATGTACACTTCTTTGAATTCTTGAAGGTCTTTTAGACTTTTTTTTCTCAACAATATTTCCCTACATGTTTCCCCTCTCTCAAGGGTTACTTTTGTTGGTCTCGGCTTTCCTTCCCTCGAATATTTGCCTAGTTGGTGTATGCTTACAATATCCTCAGGACCACATACTACTCCAAGCTTTCTTATCAGGTCTACAACCCTAGCTTTATTTTCTTCAAGTCTCCCCTGCCATGTTGGCTCCTGGGATTCGCTTATGTCTGAGATTACCACTGTCTTCTCCTTATCAAGTGCCTGTCTGATGAGTGGGTTTGCCCTTTCCATCACAACGTCTTTCATTTTTTCGATTACTGTCTCTTTATAGTCAACTGTTTGTATGTTTTCCAGTGCCACCACCTTTACAGCCTCTTTTACTGCCACATTCCCCTTTAGTGCATCAGCAAAGGACGTTTTCATGGCATCATTTTCCATATTCAGCTCCTGGAACTCTTTTCTGAACAGTTCAATGTTTTCCTTAATCTGGACATTCCAAGCAGCAATCTCGTCTCTCTCAGAAGAGAGCAGTGAACTAACATCTAATTCCTTTAGGTTGTCATTCAGCTGTTTGTTTTTATCTTCTTGTTTAGAAATTCTAGATTCTAGTTGACTCTTTTCCCCTTCCAGCTTCTTTATTCTTTTTTCTAGTTCCTTTCTCTCCTGCCCTTGTGCTTTATTTGCTTCCTCCAAAGATCTTATTTGCTCTCTGAGTGTTTCATTCTCTTTCATTTCTCCATCCATATTCCGAATTTTATCATCAAGGCTTATAACCATTTCCTCTAAATTCTTGATTTTCTGTTTAAGTCTCCTAATGGCTACCCCTCCTACCGACCCATGGATGGGAGAGGTTTGGGACAGAGATGGCGTCATTTTTATGTTCTCCCTCTCACAGACTATAGAAAGAAGACGAGAAAGAGGAAAAAAAAAAGAGAAAAACTTTTAATTAAGCTTCACACAGAATTTTTATATCTCCATATAAGTGCTATTTAGTGACTCAGTTTATCTCTTTTCTGGTAACACACATCTTAACTTAAGAACTTGACCATGGTAATTTAAGGATAAAAAGAAAAAGAAAAAAAAATGCAACAAAACAAAAGTCAAACCTGAAGGAAAAATTCTAACCTGTGTCTGAGGTGGCACCCACCTGTTTCTGCTATATATTCTTCCTAACTGATAAACTCACTTGCTAACCAAGATATGTTATCACAGGATTAGACTTTACATTTAACTCAATATATATACAAAATAAAAAAAAGAAATAGTAAAAGAGAAAGCTAAAAGAAAAGCAAAAAAAAAATGAAGAAAATAAGACAGCTGTACTACTTGGCAACTTAACTCAGTACTGCTGACAGGTGGATATTTGTTTTTTTTTTTTTAATTATTCAATTATTTCATGTATCAAACTAACTAACAAGTTAATATAAATGGGAAGGATACTGATTTTAACAATATATGGAACCACAGGATCAGGTAAACGGCTTAAGAGCTTTCCCCAGTTTACACAAAAAATTAGGTAATGTGATGTGATGGCTTCACCTCTGGCAACTCTTCTAAATTTCCTTCAAGGCAGAACTGGACGGCAGCTTCTCTCTCCCCTCACGAAAATGTTCTCAATTTTTTTTCCTTTAATATTTTGGACAGTCTCGTCATACAACAAATATAAGTTTTGTACTCACAATACTCTGCAGGATTTCAGATTTAGGGAAATTATCCATTTGTTTCTGTCCCATACCTCATCACCCAACAAACCTTTAGACCTCAGGTCGTCATTGATGCAATCCATCCACCTACGCTTTGGTCTCCCTGTCCTTCTCCTACCCTGTATATCCATTTCCATCACCCTCCTCCCAACATACTGCTCATCCCTCCTAACGACATGACCATACCATCTTAGTCTACTTTTTTGTATCTTATCTGATATTTCTCTAACTTTTGAGGTACTTCTAATTACCTCGTTTCTGATCTT
>JAXCGZ010018994.1:52500-90000 GCA_037179515.1 Halocaridina rubra | reverse complement strand
CTTAGCTCCTGCCCAGCCAGCAGCTAGAAGCCGACCTCACCCACCAGGAAGACTGGTCTACCCCATCCCCTCCTTCCCCTTGTTTGGAAAGAAAAAACAACCAGGAAACCATTCCTATTTCAGATTTTTTTTCTCTCTCTTTCCTCTGGAAGAGTGAAATCAAGGAATCTGACGTTCCTCATAAACTGAAACAAATCTTTTCCCGTTTTCTTCTCTTTCAAGAGTGAAATATGCGAGATAAACGCCGTTTTTTTTAATATATATATATATATATATATATATATATATATATATATATATATATATATATATATATATATTGCTGCAAATTTTGCTAATTATTCCCTTCTTTTTCAGTTTTCTCTTTCTCTTTTTCAGCAACAATTGGATTAATTGAGTGTTCAGTGTAAGTGCTTTCAGTTTTCATTCCCAATTTTTATTATCTAAGTGTTATAGTGTGCTTCATTCCCGCATTTACTGCGGCAAGGTCTTTTTAAATATAGTAAAAAATAAATAAGTGGTCAGTGAAAAGTCAGTAGTTATACATATATAAATAAGAAAGTGCTCAGTGAAAAGTTTCAGCATTTATACATATATAAATAAATAAGTGCTCAGTGAAAGTGTTCGTGTTCATATTTTAAAATATATGATTTGTTTCTAGTCATGAACTCTCCCGACCCTCCTGCTCCCCCCCCCAGATGGAGAGATGGAACTCGACCACCCCCAGGAGGGGTAGACAATAGTTGGGAAAAAGAAGAAGCAAAGGACCGCTCTGGCAGCATCCAGGAGAGCGGTGCCGCCCCAGTTCCCCCTGGCCGTAAGACACAACGCTGCTAGAGAGAACAACTCTAAATCCAAAGTTCAGGCCCCTACTACTGCCGAGGCCTACACTCACCTTAGAGAGTTGGAGGACCAGCTCACAGAGTTTGGGTGTCTTATTAGACCCAACCTCCAGGATGAATTCATCATCCACCCCCACCTCCGAAGATAAGTTCTCGCAGCTCACCTCAACTGGCTGTCATGAGTCCATCTCTGAGGGTCAGGAAGTTCATCCTCGTGAATCTTCCCATTGCTTGGTCAATAGATCTGTTGATTGAGCAAAATTACATCACCTCTGCCACTCGTTGCTCCTCCAAAATTGAAGGGTAGAATATACCATCCAAACAAGTGCTGGTCCACATCTGCAGACCTCACCCTGCTCAAGTCAACCTAGGAATTTGGGGCAAATTGCAACTCAGGGAATATAACTCAGAACCTCTCCGGAGTTTCCGCTGCCAATACTTTGGCCACCATCGCAACACGTGTCATTTTCCCGTGCAATGTGCAATCTGCAAGGTTGGCATGTTTCCAACCAATGCCTTGCTAAATACAAGGCAAATGAAGAAAACTCAGCCAAGTGCCCAAACTGTTGGGGGCGCCACCATGCCTGGAACACCTGTTGTCCTGAGAGGCTGAAGAAGATTCCTCAAAGAATCCCATCCTTGACTCCTAGTCCAAACTGCAACACCTCAACCTTTTCTCCTGCTCCTCCTCCTACCTCCAGTCATTGGCACTGATCCCCTCCTGCTCCACTCAGACCCAGCCCCCCTACCCAAAGCCCCCCACACAACACTAACCTGGCTCCAAACACAGACAACACCTCCTCCCACTCCTTCTCCTACACAGACTCCCACTACCTCCTAACACAACACTTAGACTCACACCACCAACCCACACAACACTCAGACTCACACCACCACCCCAAGAAATTCTCAGATGCACTACACTACCACATGAAACATTCAGACTTCAGCTGCCTCCACTCACAGACCTTCTAACCACACCAACTCCCAAGACCCCAGACTCAAAAGCCGTGCTCCTTCACAGCAACCTCTCCAAACACCTTCTTCTGCTTCCGCAACCAAATCTACCACTAATTCTCAACCCCTCTTCACCCTTGAGGACATCACGCAGATCATCACTGAGGCAATACATGTGGCTGTACGACTCTTTGCCAACAACATGGACTCTACTTTCAGGGATGCTTTCAACCAAGCTACTGATATCACCCACAGCATCAACGTTGCTCGAGCTTTCACCTTGAATAACCATTGTCCTCTTCAGCAGACCACCGCTCTTTCCCCCTTCCTCTTCTTAAACTTTTAAGATGCCTCATCTCGGGATCCAACACTTGAATGCCCTGGGTTTGAGAAATAAAATCCAACACTTAGAGGGCATTGCCTGGGTTGACAACATTGATGCTATCATGGTTCAGGAAACCCTGTGTTCGGAACAGAAAATTCCTGAAGTATCCAGATACCAGGGCTTCTACCAACACTGGACTCCGGGGAAGAATAGAGGCAGTGCCACCTTTGTCAAGAGGAAACCTGCAGGACAGAGAAATCACTCAACCTGTCAACTGCGGTGAGGGGATCCATGTCCTTGCTGTAAACATCAAACTATAGGGCAGCAGCGTAGACTTCTACAGCATCTACAGACAACACGATGGTTACCTGGACTTATCCACCTTCTTTGGCACAGCCATTCTCACTAACATAGTAATAGGTGGCGATTTTAATGCGCACCACTTTAGATTCAGGTCTAATTACACTTGCACAGCAGGCAGACACATCATGGGTCTACTTACGACCAAGAAGACATCATCATGCTCAACGACCACGAGCCAAATCACAACAGAGGTGGAATTATGGATCTCACCTTCGTCTCAAACTCTTTAAGACAAATCGCCATGTGAGGAATTCACCCCCATGTCTCGAGCAACCATTATGGGATCCATTTGAAGCTGATGATTCTTGACATCTTCCAAAATGCCTGTTCCACCTCCTTGATGGAATTTCAAGAAGGCCAACTGAGGCCAATTCCAAGAGTGCCTCAGCAATTGATATTCAGCTTACACACCTTCAGGGGATATTGACCAAGCTGAGGCTGAACTAGCTACCGCCTTGCAAGCCGCAGCGAATTCTTCTATCCTCCTCTGCAAAACCTAGACAAACTAGTCACCGCGACAGGTGGTACTACTGTGAGAGAGTCAAAGAACTCAATCACCGGCTATTTGTCATCCGGAAAATACACAGGAACTGTCCCACTGAAGATTCTTACCGTACCCTCCAGATAGTCAAAGAACATGTCCATGAAGAGACAAAAGAAATCAAGAGGAAAAATGTCTTGAATGGTGCTCCACTCTAGACGCCCACACCTCTGTGGACCAAATGTGGAGAAATATCAACTACTTTGCTAAGGGAAGACCTCCAAGAACTGTCCCCCACAGGGACTCCAGCAAGGTAGCAGAAGACCTCTCCATCAAATTTTCGGAGAGGGCAAACTCCGTCCTGCTCCCCATCACGACCAAAAGAGCTCTACAGGGTCTCACCACTGCAAGATGGGAAGAAATTGAAGAAGCCATCAACACTGAAGGCTACGCTGACGCCAACACCCCCTTCACCCTGACCGACCTGCAGAAAGTGAGCAAGAGCTCCAAGAACACAGCCCTGGGGGCAGATAGAATAATGTATTCAGTGATTCAAAATATGGGATCCCAGGGGGAACTAGATCCATCCTCCCCGATAAACCGCACATATACCCAGAGAGCCAAACCAGCTTCATGGAACAAGGTATATATTCAGCCCATCCCTAAACGTAAGGATCCATATAACCAACATCCCATTTCCCTTTTAAGCTGCTTGACTAGGACTGCAGAGAAGATTGTACTGAACAGACTTTGTTGAAAGTGCCCACCCTTCCACGAAAATATATTTGTCTACCAACCAGGCTTAGGGACTTCAGAATGTATAGCATCCATGCTCTCATTCATTCGTTGGCTTCCTCAACCTAGAGAAGGCCTTTGAACTTGCCAATGTGCCGGCAATACTCTCTAATCTAGTTGACAAGCAGACCAAAGGAAACCTTCTCTCCTGGATCAATCTGAGTCTACTACACCACAGCGCTCGGGTTAAGGTACAAGGACACTACTCCACCTACAAACTTCATGAAAATGGGACCCCCCCCAAGGTGGAATTCTCAGTCCCTTCCTCCTCAACTGTCTCGTGGAAAAAAATCATGGCCATCACACTGCCTCCTATGGACAAGATCTTTAATTATGCAGACAACTTTGCCCTCGTCATAAGAGGTGATAGGTCTTTTAACAAGAGCTAGCATTGCCTCATCAATATTCATCAAGCCTGCAACTCCATTGGATTCAAATGCCCTCAAACCAAGGCGCTCCCCATCCACCAATAGAGACCAGACATTAGACTGGTCATAGACAACGAACCTGTGGACTGGGTTACTAAGCACCTTTACCTGGGTGTATACATTGACAGCCTGCTCTCCTTTGGATGATACAACATTTGCGCGACAAGTTCAAACTGCGCCAGAGTGTCCTCCGACAGATGTTGAACTTATGCGATGGCACAACATTTAGTCTCCTCAGAACCTTCTACTTGCAAGCCATACGGAGCCTCACAAATTATGCCTGTCCCACCCTTTGGCTCTGGAAGAGCGACAATGGGACAAGATAGAGGTCATCCAAAACAATGCCATGTGAACCATGCTAGGAGCCCCATGTGGACCAAGAGAGAAAACCTTCAACTGGAATCCAACCTCAAGCCACTAAAACTCAGATCTCTGAAGAGACATGACCTCTAATTGGCCAAAACCACCATGGCCCAACGTCCCTGCCTTGCTGGGGCTAACTTCCAACTAGCCTTCAGCCAACACCCAGACCTTTCTGCAAGGACCTGGGCAGCCAAGGTATGTGCTGAGCTGCAGGCCTTAGAAGTCAAGGAGTACATCCTAGCCAAATATCAGGACACTCCGCTCCCTGACTACCAATGCCCTCCTCCATGGGACGATCAGCCACTCGACATAAAAATCGAGTTTCCTAACAACCTTAAAAGCTCAGTCAACCCGCTTGTCCTCAAAAACACATATAAGGACAAAATCCAGAGAAGAGCATTTGTAACTCCCAAATCTTCTACACGGACAGCTCAGTTAATCAAGAAACTTGAGCCTCAGCTGCCGCATTCACCACTGAAGAACACATCAAATACTGGAGGTTGTCGAACTCCTGCTCCTCACTCCAAACCAAGTTGGTTGCCATCGCCAATGCCCTCAGCTTCTTCTCTCAGCAAGAAACTGGGTGTATACATTGACAGCCTGCTCTCCTTTGGATGATACAACATTTGCGCGACAAGTTCAAACTGCGCCAGAGTGTCCTCCGACAGATGTTGAACTTATGCGATGGCACAACATTTAGTCTCCTCAGAACCTTCTACTTGCAAGCCATACGGAGCCTCACAAATTATGCCTGTCCCACCCTTTGACTCTGGAAGAGCGACAATGGGACAAGATAGAGGTCATCCAAAACAATGCCATGTGAACCATGCTAGGAGCCCCATGTGGACCAAGAGAGAAAACCTTCAACTGGAATCCAACCTCAAGCCACTAAAACTCAGATCTCTGAAGAGACATGACCTCTAATTGGCCAAAACCACCATGGCCCAACGTCCCTGCCTTGCTGGGGCTAACTTCCAACTAGCCTTCAGCCAACACCCAGACCTTTCTGCAAGGACCTGGGCAGCCAAGGTATGTGCTGAGCTGCAGGCCTTAGAAGTCAAGGAGTACATCCTAGCCAAATATCAGGACACTCTGCTCCCTGACTACCAATGCCCTCCTCCATGGGACGATCAGCCACTCGACATAAAAATCGAGTTTCCTAACAACCTTAAAAGCTCAGTCAACCCGCTTGTCCTCAAAAACACATACAAGGACAAAATCCAGAGAAGAGCATTTGCAACTCCCAAATCTTCTACACGGACAGCTCAGTTAATCAAGAAACTTGAGCCTCAGCTGCCGCATTCACCACTGAAGAACACATCAAATACTGGAGGTTGTCGAACTCCTGCTCCTCACTCCAAACCAAGTTGGTTGCCATCGCCAATGCCCTCAGCTTCTTCTCTCAGCAAGAAACTGGGTGTATACATTGACAGCCTGCTCTCCTTTGGATGATACAACATTTGCGCGACAAGTTCAAACTGCGCCAGAGTGTCCTCCGACAGATGTTGAACTTATGCGATGGCACAACATTTAGTCTCCTCAGAACCTTCTACTTGCAAGCCATACGGAGCCTCACAAATTATGCCTGTCCCACCCTTTGGCTCTGGAAGAGCGACAATGGGACAAGATAGAGGTCATCCAAAACAATGCCATGTGAACCATGCTAGGAGCCCCATGTGGACCAAGAGAGAAAACCTTCAGCTGGAATCCAACCTCAAGCCACTAAAACTCAGATCTCTGAAGAGACATGACCTCTAATTGGCCAAAACCACCATGGCCCAACGTCCCTGCCTTGCTGGGGCTAACTTCCAACTAGCCTTCAGCCAACACCCAGACCTTTCTGCAAGGACCTGGGCAGCCAAGGTATGTGCTGAGCTGCAGGCCTTAGAAGTCAAGGAGTACATCCTAGCCAAATATCAGGACACTCTGCTCCCTGACTACCAATGCCCTCCTCCATGGGACGATCAGCCACTCGACATAAAAATCGAGTTTCCTAACAACCTTAAAAGCTCAGTCAACCCGCTTGTCCTCAAAAACACATACAAGGACAAAATCCAGAGAAGAGCATTTGCAACTCCCAAATCTTCTACACGGACAGCTCAGTTAATCAAGAAACTTGAGCCTCAGCTGCCGCATTCACCACTGAAGAACACATCAAATACTGGAGGTTGTCGAACTCCTGCTCCTCACTCCAAACCAAGTTGGTTGCCATCGCCAATGCCCTCAGCTTCTTCTCTCAGCAAGAAACTGGGTGTATACATTGACAGCCTGCTCTCCTTTGGATGATACAACATTTGTGCGACAAGTTCAAACTGCGCCAGAGTGTCCTCCGACAGATGTTGAACTTATGCGATGGCACAACATTTAGTCTCCTCAGAACCTTCTACTTGCAAGCCATACGGAGCCTCACAAATTATGCCTGTCCCACCCTTTGGCTCTGGAAGAGCGACAATGGGACAAGATAGAGGTCATCCAAAACAATGCCATGTGAACCATGCTAGGAGCCCCATGTGGACCAAGAGAGAAAACCTTCAACTGGAATCCAACCTCAAGCCACTAAAACTCAGATCTCTGAAGAGACATGACCTCTAATTGGCCAAAACCACCATGGCCCAACGTCCCTGCCTTGCTGGGGCTAACTTCCAACTAGCCTTCAGCCAACACCCAGACCTTTCTGCAAGGACCTGGGCAGCCAAGGTATGTGCTGAGCTGCAGGCCTTAGAAGTCAAGGAGTACATCCTAGCCAAATATCAGGACACTCTGCTCCCTGACTACCAATGCCCTCCTCCATGGGACGATCAGCCACTCGACATAAAAATCGAGTTTCCTAACAACCTTAAAAGCTCAGTCAACCCGCTTGTCCTCAAAAACACATACAAGGACAAAATCCAGAGAAGAGCATTTGCAACTCCCAAATCTTCTACACGGACAGCTCAGTTAATCAAGAAACTTGAGCCTCAGCTGCCGCATTCACCACTGAAGAACACATCAAATACTGGAGGTTGTCGAACTCCTGCTCCTCACTCCAAACCAAGTTGGTTGCCATCGCCAATGCCCTCAGCTTCTTCTCTCAGCAAGAAACTGACCATGCACTCATTCTCACTGACTCCTAAGGTGCCTTACAGACCATCAAGAAGCCGCTCCCCAGAGACAATGTGAGAATCATCACCAACATTATTCACCTTTACCATAGGGCTATCAGCATTGGAAAGCCGTCACCCTTGCTTGGATTCCTAGCCATGTCGGCATCAAAGGAAATAAAGAAGCCGACCAAGCAGCTAAACAAGCCTCTCTCAGGGCAGAGATTCAAATATCCCTGCCCCTCAGGACCCTCCAGATCAAAACTAAAGTCTCTAGGTCACTCCTAAACTTACTACTAGCCAGACACAGTCTATGCACGGACACTGGATCTTCCTCCACCTTGCCCAAGAACTTCCTCAGAAGCACGCCGGTCAACATCTATCATCTGAGACTCGGATATAAGTACACATGGCAAATAGTCAAGGATCTCGTTAAGGAGTGCACCCTCTGCCAGGTAGTTACGCCACAGCCTCTTGTCCACTACATCCTCGAATGCTAGGTAACACCTAGCATTGACCCAAATGCCCTTCAAGTTGCTAGCACCATAATCAGAGCAACAGCAATGAACTTTATGGACAGCCTGTTGAACATAATCAGCCAGTACTCACCCACTAGATAATCAGGCAACAGCTCATGATTAAGCCAAGAGCTTAAGAGGTTGAGAACCTGCTCCTCAACCTTCTGCATGAGCCCAACACATGCTGGTGTGGTTCCAATAAGGAAGCCTTGTCCTAGCTGGTCATCAGCGAAGCCTTTTCTTTCCATATTTTTGTTCATCCTTTTATATTTCATTTTTTATATCATAAATTTGTTTTTGTCTCATATCTCCCCTTTACCCTTCCTTCCTGGTGGTCCTTTAGGGGTTAAAAGCATGCAAGTGGCACTATCACCTCTGCCTTCTTTATCCCTATCCTATCCCGACTTTCCTTTTCCTCTCAAACAAGGCATCTCATCAGAAATTGTAGGAGGCAGAACATTTTGATGTTCCCTCTTATCTATAGAGATTCACTTAAATTCCAGATGATTTCACCTACGGGCCCACCATGGCCCGTCCACCCTCATGGGTGGATATCTACAAAGAGGATGAATAAAGATAGAAGAGGGCAACTTCTATTTTTTTTAAATAAATAAATAAATAAAGAGAGAGAGAGAGAGAGAGAGAGAGAGAGAGAGAGAGGAGAGAGAGAGAGAGGAGAGAGAGAGAGAGAGAGAGAGAGAATCTATCACGTCATTTATGAATCGATCTTCACCCTCCAAAACAATTTATTCTGGCCTTTCCTTGAGTCTATTTTTAAAATAGTATTCACTGCATTAATATTATTCTATTTTTATTATATTCATATTGCGCATACTCTTGTTTAGTTTATTTTCCAATTCATACTATGAATATGAAAAATGTGATTAGAAAAGTCAGAAACTATAAGGAATACAAACATTATAGTGTGTTGTCCACTAGCATATATAAATGCAAAAATAAACTGTTATTTCCTTATTCCCACCCTATGTTCACGGAGCTAAGTTATGTTACCTTTTTATCTCTACAATAAGAATAGAAGTAGATTTAAAGCTAAATGTAAAATAAAACTACGGATATTTAGGAGATAAACAACACAGAAACAGAAACAAGAGTAGCCCTTTTGTGACCATATAGAAACTACATAAAAAGTAGGAGCGGGGGGGGGGGAAGGGGCAGCTATTATCAACAGGAATGGTCATAAGGGTCATTTTACTGGACGAAACAGTCACCTAAGCTCACGCCATGCATCATTTGACCTCACGCACATACCTCAATTGACTTTAGTGATGCTGGAATATAAGAATGCAGCTACGCATACAAATTATACCATGTTTATGTGTCTAATGTAGGGACTCGAACTGGAGCTCTGTGGATTCTGCATTATATGACTCAGATTCGAGTCCCTACAATTTAAGATATAAGTATGGTCTTGAGATGTATTAACGGCAAATAAAACAACGAAAACAAAACACAAGGCGTGATAAATATGTTTCATTTCCTGCATATGAGGCAGTAAGCCACGGGGACAGCCACAAGTGAGACAAAAAAAAAAAAAAATTGAGGATATCGCTTCCATATAGTCTATCTCTAATAGTCTCTTCCCTCAGTTTTGCAGTAAGATCTCGGTGAGAGGCATTTCTAGTCTCCCATTTTCTTGCAGCAAATTTTACCCATCGAGCTAAAGATAGATAGATAGATGGATAGATAGAGAGAGCGGTTTCAGGCCGTCTTTATGATTACACTTTCATTTATATTTCAATATTTATTCTTTTAATACTTGCATCTGTTTTATTACTTTTTCTTGCAGGGGTTACACTAAACCTCAATCGTTGAGTGTCTATAAACATACTGTATTCACTACTTACAAACGGATATAATATTTTAGCATCATTATTATTATTATTATTATTATTATTATTATTATTATTATTATTATTATTATTATTATTATTATTATTATTATTATTATTATCATCGCGTTTCATTTTTTTTTTTTTTTTTGGTATGAATAAAAGAAAATGTCGTTAGTTTCTTGCACTACAATGCTTTATTTTAGTAAAATACAAAAGTATCGTAATAAAAATCGAGGATTATTACATGCTTTGATGCAATGTTAAATTTCGGTGGCTTTTGCTCTAAAAAAAACTATAAAAGCAACAATATTATTACATGTTTTGCATTACTGCAACATTATATTTGTAAATCTTGCTCTTCCTTCTTCTTCTTCTTCTAAAAAAAAAATATATATATATATATATATATATATATATATACGTTCCCGGATAACGCAATGTCGATATGGTAAATATTTGGGTGTTCATTCTTACTTCCTTGATGTAAGTCTTGTCATGTTTCGTATATTTTTTCCTGCCTGCTTTTTTGTCTACTTCGCTTTTTTTGATTTTTTTCCAAAGTATGTGAAATCTGGAACGAATTATAATTTGTCCAGTAATTGTCAGTTGCGTGAGAAAGACATGAAAGTATCATTAGTTGATATCGCATATACGCGATGAGTAAATATTCACCCATTTATTTATTTGTTTTGTTTTCTTCTCCTCTTGGTGATTTAGTGTAACATCTATGTGAACATATCTTCATTAAGCACCAATATCTCCTCCTGCTCCTATTTTTCTTCTTCTTCTCCTGCTCCTCCTCATCCCCCTTCTCTATTCCATATCTTCCTCGGTCTCTTCTTTTTCCCCTTCGCTTTCTTTTATGTACTGTTCCTCTTTATAAAATTCGTTTTTCTCCAATTATTCTCTTTCTTTAAACTCTTCTTCCTCTTTCCATTATTATTATTATTATTATTATTATTATTATTATTATTATTATTATTATTATTATTATTACATTCTTCTTCATTCTCGATGAAATGAGTATTGTGTTAGGAGATCATGCTACTATATATATATATATATATATATATATATATATATATATATATATATATATATATATATATATATATATATATACCTTGGCTGTCTCCCCCTTAAATTGGGGGGTATTTTTTTTTTTATTTATTCAGATAACTGTACATGGGGACATGTGCACATGGGCACTCCCAGTCATATTGCAGTTGATAACATTACAATCTATGTGGTTATGTAAAAATAACATACTAATAGAATTTGCAATTAATTTAAAATATCATAGCAAGTAATTAATAATAAAATATAGTGTAATAATTGAAGAGTACTTGAAGAGTAATCATTGTGACAATATTTTCAATAGCCCTTGTTGAGTGCTATCATTTAAATTCCGTACTACTGCAGACAATTTGAAGCAGATATAGAATAACAATTTTCAGGTTAGAATAATAAGTAGGTACATACATATATATATATACACACACATACATACACACACACACACATATATATATATATATATATATATATATATATATATATATATATATATATATATATATATATATATATATATATATATATATATATATATATATATATGCATGCATGCATTAATTAGATGAGCAATAGAAACACCACTGGGGCTTCATAGCCATACATATCAAGGAGAGAGAGAGAGAGAGAGAGAGAGAGAGAGAGAGAGAGAGAGAGAGAGAGAGAGAGAGAGAGAGAGAGAGAGAGAGAGAGTTTGTGGTATTCATTTCAGCAAAAGGAGTTATTCGTCCTTACTACAGATAAAGACACATCCATGCATACTCATACACATCATTGTCATCTGAGGGTAACACAGCAGAGGAAAGTGCATGTACTTAATTGCATATACGTACACATATAAACCTGAACATACATACATACATACACATAAACACAGTGCCATATAATGGAGGATAAATTTGGAAGGAAAAGAAAGAGAAAGACTGAAAGCCTCTCCCCCTCTCCACCCTTCAAATTATGTACGTGAGAGAGAATTACGTCAATTAATCCATTATCACTATTATCACAACCATTGCTACCACCATCATGATTATTATTATCATCATTATTATTATTATTATCATTATTATTATTATTATCATTATTATTATTATTACTATTATTATTATTATTATTATTATTACTATTATTACCATCATCATTACTACAGCTTTTGTATATAGAGAGTTATGAATCAAAAGTAGTAATTATTGATACATATAGACATGCACATACATATACACATATACATACATATATACATATAAATACATATACATATACACATACATGCACACATGTACACACATATACATACATATGAGCTCTTGAGGGAGGGGGTTAGAATACTTCCTCCATGTTCCCCTGCGTGTCGTAAGAGTAGACTAAGTGGGGCGGAGCGAAGGGAATGAAAGAACCCTTCTCTGTACTTTCTCTTCCCAGAAAGTCAGAGCATTATTCCTTTACTCAGCCACTCACCTTATAAGGGGAAAAGTGGCTTATGTATATAAAAAGGCATATGAGAGAGAGAGAGAGAGAGAGAGAGAGAGAGAGAGAGAGAGAGAGAGAGAGAGAGAGAGAGAGAGAGAGAGAGAGAGAGAGAAGGTATTCCCTCCACCCCTCTTTTTTTTTTTTTTTTTTTTTTTTTTTTTTTTTTTTTCAAAGTTATAGAAATATCAGATAATATACAAGAAAGTAGACTAAGATGGTATGGTCACGTCGCTAGAAGGGATGAACAGTATGTTGGGAGGAGGGTGATGGAAATGGATATACAGGGTAGAAGGAGAGGGAGACCAAAGCATAGGTGGATGGACCGCATCAATGATGATCTGAGGTCCAAAGGTTTGTTGGGTGATGAGGTATGGGACAGAAATAAATGGAGAAAACTGACCAGAAACATCGACCCCACATAAATGTGGGAAAAGATGTAGACGGAGAAGAGGGTAAAAGAATTACATTTTCAACGTTGGGTATACACTAAGTACAGGATATAAGTTCTCTGGGTTGCAAAAGTGCACACAAAGTTCAAAGTAGCTCAGGCCAAGAGGTCTGAAGTCCTTAAGCCTTGTGCACTCTGCAATGTAGTGTACTAAATTGTTGCCCCCTTCACACTCACATAAATGGCATTTTGAGTGTTCTGGGTGCTTTCTACCAGTTTTCTCGCAATTCACCTCCCATATATTTCTATAACCAAGTCTTATACGGGCAGCAACTCTATCACAGTCACCTGTAAGCATTTTACCCATGCTGTATTTGTGTCTCAGCCTTCTGAAGTTTTCATAATGTTGGATCGAACAGCTGCTTACATGTTGTGTGAGTGTAGAAAGTTCTTGCTCTTCCATAATCTCATTATACAACATTGTTTTAAACTGAGTCAGTGTGGTTATAGATTCAGACACTGAACTCTCAGTTGCCATTTTTGCCAGCCTGTCAGCCTTTTCATTACCTACTATCCCAACATGGGAGGGTACCCATGAAAACTTAACTTGGAGTTTAAGTTTTGCGCAATCAATAAGAGCCTCTTGAATTTCAGCCATGTGAGTTTTGTAGGAGCTTTTTAATGATCTCAGTGACAGAAGCGCACTCTGCGAGTCACAGAATATGATAGCATTTCTCCTAGCACTGAGAACATGTTCAATAGCAAGTTTTAGACCAACAATTTCACATTCGGTGATTGATGACCATTTTGGCATACTCAGTGCTTTGTCAAATATTTGCTGCCCTTCAAAATTTTCATAAACTACAATGCTGCACCCAGACCCTCCTGCACTGCTTGTGTGAGACCCATCAGTGTAAATGCAGAGTGTTTCATTGTTAGTTGGGAAACTAGTTTCAATAAAGGCTTCAATTTCATCTAACCATTGATGTTTTTTAATAATTGGAGCAACATTCGGACCAGATGATAATATTGGAAAGAGAATTTCTGGCCCAATCCAAGGATTTATTAATCGTTCAGGACCACTCTCAGTAAAGAGTGTTACATTATGTTTTTTTGTCTCATTGGTTATAAGCTTAAATACTTTGGGGTGAATTTGTCTTTCATACTGTATGTTACTTTTTATTAGTGATTTAATGATTGTTGGCGCTGACTGCAGCCCTTGCAAATGACCAGCATTACATGGATGAGGCTGAGCTGATTTCGCTAGTTTAACTCCAAATATCACAGCTGACTGTTTGATATGTTCTATCAAAGGTGGGAGGTTTAATTCATGTTGCATATTTATAATTCTGGTGCTCATAGGGCAGCCAAGAATAATCCTCATAGCTTTGTTCTGAATTTTTTCTAGGGGTCTTAAGATAGAGGTAGTCATAGTACAGAGCTGCAGGGTGTGATAGTCGACTAATGACCTGACATATGCGAGATAGAAAGTTCGGCATATGTTAATTCCAACACCAGATACCCTATTGGCAAGAAGCTTTAACGGTCTGAGTCTTTGTTGCAGTCTTTCACACAAATCTTTGACATACTCTGTGTGAGGGGGAGAAGGAACTGGTATTCCCAAATATTTGTGATTTTCGCACACCTTAACCATTTGATTGCTTAATACAAGGTGAGGCTCTTGCGAGATACTGGAAAAGTACTTTGTTTTTGGAGTTGAAATGACAAGACCAATGTCTTTTGATACTTGAGAAAAGTCATTAAGTATTATTTGCATATCATTGGCAGAAGGTGCCCTTATACATATGTCGTCTGCATAACATATGATGGTGCATTCATCATTTGGTAGTCTGAGAGACTTGAGAAGCTTATCCATTAAGATGTTAAAGAGAAGGGGAGACAGAACTCCTCCCTGAGGAGTTCCCAGTGTAAATTCCTTTTCGCTGGAAGTAAGATATCCTTTATAGTACACTTTAGAGGTTCGACTACTTAGGTAGCATCTAATTAGTTGCAGTAGTTTACCTTTGACCCCTAAAGTTGCTAAATGATCCAAAATAACGGTTCTATTTGCAATATCAAAGGCATTTTGCAAATCTAGAAAAACAGTGACTTCAGAGCAGTGCTCAACATTCATAAATTCTACAAAACAGTCTTTGGTACTTTTTCCTTTCATAAATCCATACAAATTATTTGATAATTTTCCCCCGAGTGTGAAATCAAGTCTGTTAAGAATGACTCTCTCAAAGGCTTTGCAGAAGCAGGATGTCAGAGAGATAGGTCTTAATTTTGTACTTTCTTTTTTTGGAATTGGAATAATAATGCTTTTTTCCATTGTTCTGGAAGTGTGCCCTCATTATAAATAGTGCTGAATAAAAACTGAATTGGATTAATACCATTACAAATATCATCATTAAGATCTCGGATTACTTGGTACGTAATGCCATCCTCACCCGGAGAGGTGCTCTTCCCATGGGAGAGAGCAAAGTCCAACTCATTTTTGGTTATGTAGTCAATGAATCTGTAGCCGACATCAAAGAAAGAAAACAATAAGGGGATTACTTTGCTCTATGGGCAATGACGAGGGAGCTAGCAACCGTTCAGATGGCACTGCTGGAGTGCCACAGCCCATCCTCCCGGCTCTTCCACAACCTGTGTCGCTTCACAACTGCCAACTCCTCCTACTGCCCCTACCACAGGGCTACCTCTTTAAGATGCAGCCCCGTGGTAACAGCAGACGCCCATCAGAGCTGCATCACGATCGCTCGCCACTCATTCCTATTCCTAGCAAGCTCGCTTGCTTCCCTCACATCCATCCTCCTATCATTTAGGGCTCTCCTTACTCCATCCATCCACCCAAACCTAGGCCTCCCTCTAGCATTTCTCCCATCAACTCTCGCATTCATCACCTTTTTCAGCAGTCTTTCATCAACCATCCTTTCCACATGGCCAAACCATCTCAGAACATTCATATCTACTCTGGCTGCAAATTCTCTCCTCACACCTGTTCTTGCTCTCACCACTTCATTCCTAACCCTATCCAACCGAGATACACCAATTATATATATATATATATATATATATATATATATATATATATATATATATATATATATATATATATATATATATATATATATATATATATATATATATATATATATATATATATATATATAGTTTTTCACCATTACCGTAAATTTACATATAAATAAATTAGTTACTATACAACAAAATAAAAAAACAAATAAATAAATAAATCGCAAGGATGCCAACAGACACCAGAAGCCCCCCGTTACGTCACGATTTAACTATTCCGTTACCATGGTAACATTTCCGCGTGTTCTCAAGGTTGGTCACGGAATGGATTCCTCCCTCTTACTTTTGTTTTATCTTATTTTTTTTTCACCCAAATATTTATTACATTTGTATCACTAGAAGCATCGTGACGAAGAATTCAAGTCCCGATACTAGTTATAATCAATATTAATCATTGTCAATTACCAAATATACTTATTAATTTATTTTTTTTTCCATTTTACAGTTTGGTCTGGGACATTCATATTTGACCTTACCGAAGTGCAACCTCGTGTCTCTTACTTCTGCATCTTTTAATCCATGATATATCTAAAGGTGTATTCACTGAGCCTAAACTATACCATGCGAGGGGCACCACCACCTTCCTTCTTATCCCACAAGTGGTTCTGGCCTAGTGAAGACGGGTGAATCGTTTCGAAAGTTGAGCCAAGTATCCCAGCGTGTGTGGAAGGTTAGGCTATGTATGAATGCACTGCCGCAACCGTAGAATGGAAATGATCCCCAAACATCGGATCTCTGTCGTGTATATTCATTGTATACATGAACAGGGACTAGTATGACAATTAATTAGTTACTGAATTAACAGAACCATAGCTGAATAAGCTACCTGATTATGCAGTGTTTCATCCTGGTATGCTATCAAAGACGGATTAATAACCAGCATGGATTTTTTCCCGATAAAAAAACTACTTAGGATAAAATTTATTGCAGGGAGTCCAGTTAATGTACAATTTTGTAGTTAAACATATTAATGAAATACAATATACAGATATTATCAGATTATATAGTAATGCTCATATATGATTTTAAGAAAAAAAAAATTAATAGAGAATCGGAATAGGAAAAACCAAAGAAAAATAAAAAAAATGCAGCAATGGTAGTAGTAGTAGTAGTAGTAATAGTAGTAGTAGTAATGATAAGTGCAAATATAAAAATAATAATAATAATAATAATAATAATAATAATAATTATAATAATAACAATGACTACTGCTTATATATATATATATATATATATATATATATATATATATATATATATATATATATATATATATATATATATATATATATATATACACGGGTACATCTAGACAAGTGGAAAATATATTATTGATTAAATGTTCATAACTAAAATATATGAAAAGAATTTTGTCTTTCATTATAGGCCACGTGGCCTGCAGCAGTAGAATCCTAGCATCCAACCTTGGACATCAGAAGGAACCAGTTTTTGTAAGTCGTTCGTTGTAGACTGGAGTGTAGTCGAGTTTTTTTCGGAGACGTGCAGGAGATGGGTAGAAGTCAATTTTCTGAGAGAGAGAGTAGGATAGGTGTGGGGGCACCGTTAAGGGTAGGATATTCTGCTAAAGATGAGCAACTCCGAAATCTTGTTCATAAAATGTATGAAACCCTATTAGTTATGTGCAAACCATTCTGACTGCGAGAGCAGCTGCTATGTTGTTCGGCCTTATACGGGTTTCGCATTCTCCATATTTCGTTGGTGAGATGGAAAGTGGAATGTAAATTGATCAGAGTGAACGAACTTTGGACTTTGGAGTAACAGTCGAGAAGGTGACATTGTTTAGATATGGTCAGGTTATCAGTTTGTAATTCTATAATTATTTAAACCACAACAATATACATTTAAGTACTCTGTTTCCTGTACTTTCCTCTCGATTGATATATATATATATATATATATATATATATATATATATATATATATATATATATATATATATATATATATATATGTGTGTGTGTGTGTGTGTGTGTGTGTGTGTGTAATTACCTAAATGTGCTTACGGGAAAGAGTCCTATATGCTCGTTACTCCCCGTCTTCTGGTCGGTACCATTTTTATTCTCAATGATAACCCGTCATATTTGTCCTTAAAACTTTGGATTTTTTTTTAGCATTACCTACCTCCTCGGTTACCAAGGAGGTAGTTAATGCTACTTTTCTGACCACTCATGCAGACTATTTAGGACTTCTGAAGCTCTCTATCATGGTTCTCGTCTCTTACTTTCCTCAACTTCAAAAGTATTCAGGAATGACTTAGACTGGTAGGTCATTTACGTATACAAGGAACAAGAGTGGCTCTAAAACTGAACCGTGTGCGTGTGCGCACATTGAATGATAATGTGACAACTAAAATATCGCAGAGGCTTCCTTGCATTAATATTGCGAAATGCATGGTAAAACTAGTAAATAAATGCTGTAAGAGAGGGAATACATAGGCCTAGGCCACTAAGACATCGGTGAGTGCTACTATAAAGCAAACGGTTTATCGGGACATTGTACCAAGCAGATCTATCGAGAAATATAACATCAAATTAATAGCATGTAATTTATATATATTTTTGATAAATCATCATCATCATGTAATGATGGTGAGGTTAGGTTACAATAAACTGCAAATACTGAGATAATCCGCACGGTACAATAGCTGCCATTAAAAACTAAGATCATATACAATCCTTTCTAGCAATGCAGACAGTCTACCAGTCAAAGAAACAGATTAGAGTGATCTTTGGCGCTTTATACTGAACAAGAATTGTTTTAACCTTCACTCGGTGGAAACTATTGTTTACCTCCTCCAACCCTCGTTCATGTAGAGTCGACTGATATATAAGACGGAAATGGTGAAATAAAGAATCTATTGATAGCATGGAGTCAAAATACTTAAAGTGATCATTAAATAAATAATATATAGATTATCCATTAATGCTGATTAACTAGCCTACTTAATGTTAATATCACCTTATGAAACCTCATCGAGGCTAATATGATTATTCTATCCAAATTATACCTAACATTCAAGTCAGCTTCATTTAACCTGCTAAAACTTTATGCACTAAATTAAGTTTACTTAGTCTAATAAAGCCTAACCTAATTTTTCCAAGCAACCCTTGTCTAACATTACTACATAGCTGTTAGGTCACATACTTCCTTTTCTAACTCGGCTGTAAATATCATTAATTTTAAGTGCACATTTTCAAATCTTACTGGCTTTTATAAGCATACATGAAATGAGCTGGAATACACACAGATAGGAAGTATATCTCGGTTATGATGTCAGTTTTCATTTAAATATTAGTTATTACCGTGTGTGGGGGGGGGGATGCGGCTCGTTCTGTTTCTTGACTCATCTCTCACTGGACACGAAGATTTTGGCCTTTTTTTAAGTGTTCACTCGACATGAAATACGAGGTGTAAGGTCTTTTTTACTTTTAAAGGGCTGTCTATGACAGCTCAGTCTTAAGTACTCCTTCAATTACATTTTCTTTTTATCTACACCGAATATTCTTTCATATTCATCACAGATCTCCTATTATCCCTTCACATATGACAAGTCACAACGCTCCTCATTTATGTTTCCTCACTGTTTTCTTCATGGCTAGGCTCGATGAGGGAAATTTTCTCTGCCCGTCCTGGTGCCACACTTATGGAAAAAAAAAATAAAAAAAAGGCAGAGCCAAGTTCTCTACCTTAAATTTCATTTCACACAGGGATCCTTGTATTTCGGTATGTTTACTTTCATTTCCAGCAAGTAATATCAAATATAACATATTGAAACTATATATATTTATATATATATATATATATATATATATATATATATATATATATATATATATATATATATATATATATATATATATATATATATATATATATATATATATATATATATATATATATATATATATATATATATATATATATATATATATATATATATATATATATATATATATATATATATATAATTAAAAGTCTAATTTATAACTGGGTTTGAACTAACCTACTCTAAGCTAACCTTATATCACAGCAAATTTCATGAAATCTTTTCTTAACTGGAGGTGTGAATGCAATCCTTCACCTTGAGTAAAGGGAATCTTTATTTTAAATGGAATATGAATTCCATTTTCGATTCACAAGACTAATCATCTAAAGATTTACTGTAGAAGTAAAATATCCGCTTAAGCTATTTTAATCAGAATTAAACATTCATATATAAAAATCGAGTTTTTCCTGACTTGCCTTTCATACCAGCGTCATGTTGCTTACATTTTGACATCTATTAATACGACACTTGTAGCTGTATTTTCACTCAATGAATCTTTTCGCTTCTTTTCAGAAGTATGATCAAAGTTGCTTCCGAAGAGAAACAAAGGCGTTCATCAATCTCTCCTGCGTGTTAGCCAACATTAACGATTCGTCACAGCCGACAATATACGAACGTATTTCATGACAAATGTTTCCGCACTTCCCGCTATGATCTTCGATTGCTTACTGGGAAATTTAGGTAGTTACTGTGTAGCCAACCCAAGACAACAGCAGAATTATTTCTGTATCTAAATATATATTTCAAAACGAGTAAGGAAAACGTCTCCTGAAGGCAGACACCTATATCCCAGGACCTGTTTGTAATACGTAAGTGATAGAACGTGAATCTCCCTCCTTATAAGGAATGAAAATTGAATGCGTTCAGTAAAAATAAGCAATTATTTCTAACCAAAGTCAAATCCACTGGCAAGGATATCGGATGATCATGTATCTAAGCAATTATTTATTTTTGTATAATTATTAGTTATGGATATTCATCTTTTTGTTGAACAAGATCTTTAGGGAGCTAATGAAAGTAACATCACAAAAAATATTTTGACATTCATTCTTGATATTATCCTTACCTACACACACACACACACACACACACACACACACACACACACACACACACACACCACCTCAAACACAAATTCGAATTTTCCTTCAGGTTTGACTTTTGTTTTTCTTTTTCTTTTATACTTAATTTACCATGGTCAAGTTTTTAAGTTAAGATGTGTGTTACCAGAAAGGAGACAAACTGAGTCACTAAATAGCACTTATATGGAGATATAAAAATTCTGTGTGAAGCTAAATTAGAAGTTTTTCTCTTTTCTTTTTTTTCCTCTTTCTCGTCTTCTTTCTATATTCTGTGAGAGGGAGAACATAAAAATGAAGCCATCTCTGTCCCAAACCTCTCCCACCCATGGGTCGGGAGAAGGGGTAGTCATCAGGGGACTCAAACAGAGAATCAAGAAGTTAGAGGAAATGGTTATAAGCCTTGATGATAAAATTCGGAATATGGATGGAGAAATGAAAGAGAATGAAACACTCAGAGAACAAATAAGATCTTTGGAGGAAGCAAATAAAGCACAAGGGCAGGAGAGAAAGGAACTAGAAAAAAGAATAAAGAAGCTGGAAGGGGAAAAGAGTCAACTAGAATCTAGAATTTCTAAACAAGAAGATAAAAACAAACAGCTGAATGACAACCTAAAGGAATTAGATGTTAGTTCACTGCTCTCTTCTGAGAGAGACGAGATTGCTGCTTGGAATGTTCAGATTAAGGAAAACATTGAACAGTTCAGAAAAGAGTTCCAGGAGCTGAATATGGAAAATGATGCCATGAAAACGTCCTTTGCTGATGCACTAAAGGGAAATGTGGCAGTAAAAGAGGCTGTAAAGGTGGTGGCACTGGAAAACATACAAACAGTTAACTATAAAGAGACAGTAATCGAAAAAATGAAAGACGTTGTGATGGAAAGGGCAAACCCACTCATCAGACAGGCACTTGATAAGGAGAAGACAGTGGTAATCTCAGGCATAAGTGAATCCCAGGAGCCAACATGGCAGGGGAGACTTGAAGAAAATAAAGCTAACGTTGTAGACCTGATAAGAAAGCTTGGAGTAGTATGTGGTCCTGAGGATATTGTAAACATACACCAACTAGGTAAATATTCGAGGGAAGGAAAGCCGAGACCAACAAAATTAACCTTTGAGAGAGGGGAGACATGTAGGGAAATATTGTTGAGAAAAAAAAGTCTAAAAGACCTTCAAGAATGCAAAGAAGTGTTCATTAGACGATACAGAACACAGGAAGAGATGGGAAAGATCAAAAACTTGTTGCAAGAGGCAAGAAGGTTAAATGATGAAAGAAATGAAGAAGAGAAGAAAAATTTTCGTTACAGAATACTTCCAGACAAAGGGGAGATAAAGAAGATAATGACAGAAGATCAGGGGATGGGGCCTCATTAAGATTGTTATACACAAATGCTGATGGATTAGCTGGTAAGGCAGTAGAATTAAAAGATAGGATTCACAACAGTAAGGCAGATATAGTAGCAATTACAGAGACTAAGTTGAGTGAGGACATAAACAGTGTCACAGTTTTTCCTAAGGGCTTCAGAATACTAAGGGTCGAAAGATCTGAGAGGACTGGTGGAGGGATAGCACTGCTCATAAGTGAGAGGATTCAAGTTGAAGAAATAAACTTGGCTATAGAAAGTGAGTTCAGGGAATTTCTTGTTGCTCGCATAAATACTGGGTCAGAGAGCATTATAATAACTGTTGTATACAACCCACCAAGGAAGCAAAATAGGCTTGAAATTTATGAGGAAAGTCATATAGGTACGATTGAAGTCATAAACTCAGTTGTTAACATGGCACGGGAGAAAAAATGTAGGATTTTGATTATGGGAGACTTTAATCATAAAGAGATAGATTGGATAAATCTTGACCCACACAGTGGTGAGGACTCATTTGGGGCAAGATTCCTAGATTGCGTACAAGGGAATATCCTACACCAACATGTAATGGAACCAACAAGAGCCAGGGGTGGGGATGAGCCATCACTACTTGATCTAGTGTTCACAGATAATGTGTTGGATATTGAAAATATTGAGTATGAACCACAAATTGGAAAGAGTGACCACTGTGTGTTGTTGATGGAGTATATCATTGAAGACATTCTTCCTGAGAGTAGAGGCACTGAGGACATGAGAAGGAACTATCCGAAAGGAGATTACATCAAAATGAATGAGCTTTTTGCAGTTATTGACTGGAGAACCTTATTTTACAACAAATCTGTACAAGAAATGTATGACATCTTTTGTGAGAAATATGGGAAGATAGTAGATTGCTGCATACCTGTCACCAAAGTAGGTGTAATTCATGCCAGAGAGAAATGGTTCAATAATGGGTGTAAAAGAGCTAAGGAGTGGAGAGACAAATGCTGGAAAAGGTATAGGAGGAGAAAAAACATAAATGCCTGGCAAACCTACAAAAGAGCAAGAAATGACTACCTAAGTAAAAGGAGAGAGGCAGAGAGAGATTATGAGAGGGACATCACCAGGAAGGCTAAAGAAAATCCCAAGCTTTTCCACAGCTTTATCAGAGGAAAACTGAAGGTAAAAGAACAGGTTTTAAGGCTAAAGAGAGCGGATGGAAGCATCACTGAGACGGACGAAGAGATCTGCAAAGAATTGAACAAGGAGTTTCAGTCAGTATTTACAGTAGAAAATACCCCACCCCCTCAGATTGCAGTGATAGAAGCTCAAGGGCCGGTATTAGAGAACATCAACCTTACAGCCACAGTGCTGATGGATTTAGATGTTCATAAAGCTACAGGTCCTGATGACATATCCCCTCATGTGCTTAAAAAATGCGCAAACACAATATCAGTGGCACTAAGTATCATATTTAAGGAGTCACTGGAGTCGGGGGAGATTCCAAGATGCTGGAAACAAGCAAATGTGATACCTATCTTCAAAAAGGGAAGGAGGGATACGGCTCTGAACTATAGACCAGTTTCCTTGACCAGCATAGTTTGCAAAGTTATGGAGAAACTACTAAGGAAACATATCTCTCTTCACTTGGAATCCTTCAACTTTTTGTCAGTGAGGCAACATGGCTTCAGAGAAGGAAGATCAACAGTAACAAACTTATTAGAATTTTATGATGAGGTAAGCCAAATCTTACAGGAAAGAGAGGGCTGGGCAGATTGCATATTCCTAGACTTCCAGAAAGCGTTTGACACTGTTCCACATGGGAGACTTATTAGGAAGCTGCAATCAATGGCTAGAATAGGTGGAAATGTTTTGGAATGGATAAAAACTTACTTAGAAGGAAGGGAACAGAGGGTTAGAGTAAGACACTCAGTGTCTGAATGGAGAAGAGTTAGTAGTGGAGTTCCACAGGGTTCAGTTTTAGGGCCACTTTTGTTCCTTGTATATGTAAATGACCTACCAGAGTCTGTAAATTCATTCATGAATATGTTTGCAGATGATGCAAAGATTGTGAAGAAAGTAAAAAACGAGAACAATGGTAGAGAACTTCAGGAGGATCTAAATAATCTGCATGAGTGGTCAGAAAAGTGGCTAATGAAATTCAATACCTCAAAATGTAAGGTAATGAGAATGGGTACAAGTGCAAGAAGGCCCAAGCTTGACTACTCGGTGGCTGGAGTACAACTTCAAGAGACAGAAAATGAGAGAGATCTAGGAGTAAACATACTGGCAGATTTGTCTCCAGAAATACATATAAATGGCGTAGTAAGGGCAGCATATGCATTCTTATCAAATGTAAGGGTAGCCTTCAGGCACATGGACAAGGAAATGTTCAGAAATATTTATGTAACCTATGTGAGGCCAAAATTCGAATATGCAGCCACCTTTGGGAATCCGCACTTGAAAAAGCACATAGCTAAGCTTGAAAAAGTTCAAAGACATGCCACGAAACTGGTGCCAGAAATACGCAATCTCGGTTATGATGAGAGGCTGAGGGAATTAGACTTGCCATCACTCGAAGCTAGAAGAGTAAGGGGGGATATGGTGACAGTCTTTAAATTCCTTCATGGTTATGATAGAGTGGATAGGGATCGATATTTCGATATGGCTGGCTCTAGAACTAGAGGTCATAGTTTGAAGCTTGGTAAGAAAACTTCTTTGCAGGATGTAAGGAAATACTTTTTCAGTGTAAGAGTAGTTGATAATTGGAATTGGCTAAGCGAGGAGGTAGTTAATGCTATCTCAATCCATAGTTTTAAGGACAGGTACGATAAGTATCACTAAGTCTAAAAATGGAACCGATCAGGAGACGGGAAGATACGAGCTGTGGGCTCTTTCCCGTAAACACAATTAGGTAATCACAATTAGGTAATCACACAGATTATCTTAAAAGAAATTACGGTGTATACTCATACATAGGCTATGTACCCATATGACTCAAATTATTAAGAATGTTAAAGACATATGGCTTATATATATATATATATATATATATATATATATATATATATATATATATATATATATATATATATATATATATATATATATATATATATATATATATATATATATATATATATATATATATATTAGATACATTTTTTCTCATAGCAATGGAAGAAGGGACAGTACAGTCTGGATTCGTGGATATTTTGTATATACTCAGAATATATCTGGTTGAATGTCTTTATAGTACCAGTGTTATAAAAAGCCAATATGATTTATCTTGACTTGTGTAACAATCTGTCACATTTTTTACTTTTCAATTTCCGTGGAAGGTGATGTAACAGGTCTCCACTTGATATAGTCTACAAACAAACCTGAATATAAATGTAAATGTAATGAAGATGATAATGGTGTTTACGCAAGCGCATGCTGGCAACACAATAATTAGATCACCGTCTATGCATATCAAAACTCGTTCGAAAAACTTTTCCTACAGAAATGATACCTATTCATCTGTTCATTGTGTCTTGGTTGAAATGAATACTAAGAATGAGTCAGAGGTTAGACTTATATATATATATATATATATATATATATATATATATATATATATATATATATATATATATATATATATATATATATATACATATATATATATATATATATATATATATATATATATATATATATATATATATATATATATATATATATATATATATATATATATATATCATGCTCACCACAAAATAGACAAAAGTAAGAATTTTCTCACATGTTAAGAGTGACTTGAAGTAAGGGTAAGGTGCTTATTGTGCTAAATTTTGCATGTGATAGTGTATGTTTATGGCCCTGGCAGTTACTTGTGGTATTGGTCAACTGAACTTAGAAAAAAAAAGATAATATACACAATTGTACTCAAAGAGTTCCTCATAAAGACACCACACATAATGGTTGCCGTTTATCGTGCCAAAGTTGGATATTTGGGGAAAAGTAATATTCATATAATAATCACTAATTAGCAAGTCGATATGTTATTACTGGTCATTAAAATGTTCACATCAGTGTCGTATTCTACTATAATATGTAGCATATAATGTATATGTGTATTTTATCAAAAGACTATGATAGAGTATGGTATTATAAGTTGTAATGGGATGGCTTCTATGATATGTCCCTCTTCTCCATTAAAGATGTTCAACCGTTAGACATCTTCTGTTCATCCATAGTTCTAGATAATAGCTAAAGAATATTACACACCCAAAGTTGTTAGCCCTCAAGCTGCTGAACCCAAGCTAAGAGATCTAACTGCTTTCATTAGACATTATCTGCAGAGCAGTAGGAAACTAAGCTAGTTCTCTCTCTCTCTCTCTCTCTCTCTCTCTCTCTCTCTCTCTCTCCTCTCTCTCTCTCTCTCTCTCCTCTCTCTCTCTCTCTCTCTGCTCTCTCTCTCTCTCTCTCTCTCTCTCTCTCTCTCTCTCCTCTCTCATTCATGTGTGTGTGTGTATATAAATATATATATATATATATATATATATAGATATATATATATATATATATATACATATACATATACATATATGTATGTGTGTATATATATATATATATTATATATATATATATATATATATATATATATATATATATATATATATATATTTAAATAGATAGAAAGAGAGAGAGAGAGAGAGAGAGAGAGAGAGAGAGAGAGAGAGAGAGAGAGAGAGAGAGAGACGAGAGAGAGAGAGAGGAGACGAGAGAGAGAGAGAGAGAGAGAGAGAGAGAGAGAATTCATGGGAAGTTTAAGGATAAAATTTTTAAATTTTACATTTAGCACGCTTCATACATTAGTAACATTTATGAAGGATATATCTAATTATATTTCGAAATCTATATGTTTTGAGAACGAAAAGGCATCCCATTAAAGAATTGTAAAAGGGGGACAATGGTGTAATCAAATTCGTGTCTAAGGATAAGCCATCCCAAAGATATTTTTTAAATAAAGAAACCCCTAATGTATGAATCGATGAACACCTGTATTCCTTATTACAAAATGGGGAAAAGACATTCACAACTTATCGCACGTTTGAAGTACAGTGTAAAGCCATAACACTAGCCATGCAGCCTCGTCTCACAGGCACTGTGTGCAGATTTGTAGCTCGCAGTTTGGTCATTGCAGCGACTGCTGCTTCCCATCTACCTCCAGACTCTGGAACTTTCATCCTCTTTCTGTCTTTCCTAATTCTTATAACCTCTCTTCCTTCAAAAAACGAATCTATCGTCATCTCAGGACCTAATTCTGCCATATCTCTAGGTCCTAAATACTTTCACTATTCTTTCAGCCTGTCCTTTTCCTATTGTGTATCATTACATCATCTCTGCATTGTCCTTTACCTTTTACTTTTTCTTCATCTTAATGTTTTCTTCATATCCGGGCCTTAATTGATGAGGGCAATTTTCTTGCCTGTCCCGGTGTCACACTCATTAAAAAATAATCAACTCTGGGGATGATATGGAAATTAGCAATCTAAAATCCTTCAAAAAAGCTTCATTGTAATGTAGTAGGTTGGCCCATGGCACCAATCGCCCGTTGTGGTACTACAGCTGAAGGGTCTTGTGGACTTTAATAAGACTGTCCAGAACAGTTCGATGTTACGTCTTCCTTCAGTTACGGTTCTCTTTCTATGCCTACATCAACACTGAATATTCTCGGATATTCGTTACATATGTCTTATTATTCCTTCACATTTGACAAGTCACAATACTCCCCATCTCTGTTTCTCTTTATGTTTTCTTCGTGCCCAGGCTTGATGAGGGTAGATTATTATTATTATTTTATTTTTTGCCTGTCCTGGTGTCACAATCATAAAAAAAAAACATTTTCCAGAAAAGAAATATCTTCAGCTGATATCCAGTGTTATGTGTGTTATCAGCTGGGGCACACCTCTCAAAAATGGCCATCAGCTATCACTGGGTATATAAATTTAATCCTTAGGCACCTTACTTACTCAAGATGCGGCATTATTTGGTTGAAAACAAGTGGGGTCATGACTGCACCGAACCAAATGAACCCAGTATCAGCTCTGATGATGATAATTGTTCAAGAATTGTTGACAGTCCCAGCGACTCACACACAAATAAAAATTTAGAAGACGAAGAGCAATCTCTACCGAGTAAAAACTGTATCGGTAACAAAAGAATGAAGGACTTACAATACAAAATCACGAGTCTTCAAAAGGAAGTGGAAAAACTCTTTAGTAATAACGAGAGAAATGGGATGCCGGCAAACAATATAAAAAACTTTGAATTTCTCGCAAAATTCAGTGACTAAAGTGATGAGGAGCTTATAAGCTATGGCTATGAAACAATGAACAGAAAGGAAAAGACCGTCGTCCTTCAAGAGGATATAGTAAAGCCCCTTAGAAATCGTATATTAAGGGCTGCTAATGACAATGGTAAAACTCTCATGCTTCAACTGCTGAATATATTATAAAGTATTGAAATATTCTGAATACAAATATCAGTGAAAAACTTTTTGTATCTTATTTTCTCCACCTTATTATAATTATCTATTATATTTCGCCATTTCTTATTCCTTTTTAGCTATACACATGCATGCATGTATGTATGTATGTATTTATGTATGTAGATGTTTGTATATATTTTATTTTTCAGAATCTACCATTATTATCATTATCATTATTATTATTATTATTATTATTATTATTATTATTATTATTATTATTATTATTATTATTATTATCATTATTATTATTATTATTATTATTATTATTATTATTATTATTATTATTATTATTGTTATTATTATTATTATTATTATTATTATTATTATTATTATTATTATTATTATTATTATTATTATTATTATTACTAATATTATTGTTATCATTATTATTTTTATTATTATTTTTATTATAATTATTATTATTATTATTATTATAATTATAATTATTATTATCATTATTATTATTATTATCATTATTACTATCATTATTATTATTATTATTATTATTATTATTATTATTATTATTATTATTATTATGTATGTATGTATTATTATTATTATCATTATTGTTATTATTATTATTATTATTATTATTATTATTATTATTATTATTATTATTATTATTATTGTTTTATTACTAATATTATTATTGTCATTATTATTTTTATTAGTATTTTTATTATTATTATTATTTTATTATTATTATTATTATTATTATTATTATTATTATTATTATTATTATTATTATTATTATTATTATTATTATTATTATTACAGGAGAGCATGAAAATGTTGGCCCTGCCTTTTATCAACAGCGAAGAAAGGTTTTGTTTGGTTACAGTTTGAGCTTAAAAGGCGAAGCTCAATTTCTAACATAACTTAATCTAACCTAACCTAACCATACATTTCTTCGCTGTTGATAAAAGGCAGGTCCCCAGTCTTCAGAACCTCCTTAATATTATCATTATTATTATCATTATTATTATTATTATTATTATTATTATTATTATTATTATTATTATTATTATTATTATTATTATCATTATTACTGTTGTTGTTGTTGCTGTTGTTATTATTATTATTATTATTATTATTATTATTATTATTATTATTATTATTATTATTATTATTATTATTATTATTATTATTATTATTATTATTATTATTATTATCTGGTTCTTTCAAAGTACCTTCAAATACACAGTATATACTAATCTTAATTCTGCAAAATTTACCTAATTTTTTTTCTTAAATGCTTTATGTCTTTGTATCATTTAAGCTCTTTAATAATAATAATAATAATAATAATAATAATAATAATAATAATAATAATAATAATGATAATAATAATAATAATAAAAGTATACAGATGGGCAAAATTAATTACAGAAACAAAATATAAATATTATCTAATTGCAATAATACTGAGGAAGACTGTTGTGTAGAAGAGAGTAAGGAACGTATAAAAAGATAATATAATTACCTGTACTGAAAAAATTTGTTCATGGCGTTACGTATAGGTAGCTAAAAGCTGACGTCACAAGAATGGGCGGAGCACAACAGGGGAAGTCGGTTACCTTCTGAAGGAGGATGGAGGAGGTTTACCACTCCTCCTGACTCCACTAGACTAGACTGGAATTCGCAGTTAGTCTTGTCCGAGCAGTGAGACGAAGTGGTGGAACTACATCTTTTCTGGTAAATCTGTTTTTCAACGTGTGTGTGTTCAGCTTAAATGTTTTGTTTTGTGTTATTATATCTGTTGTATTCTCGTATGGATTTTTAATGATCATCTCTGTACTCAAAGTGATTGTGTTAAATGTATTTGATATATGGTATTCGAGAGAATGTAATACGATGTACTGTAGTTTTAAAAAAGCGGCTGACAAGTAAGGAACAATTTCTTGTTTTGTCTCATTGTTATAGAATTTCCGGGTGCACAACACCGTCTTTTGTGGTGGTGGTGGGAAAGCACTATACCCAACCAACTCTGTACTGTGTTTTGGTGTATGTGTGAAGTGTATTCTATGTTTTCATGTTTGCAACACATTTTATTATTTTGAACAGATTATTTGGTAAATATAATGACATTTGTCGCAGGTGATAAGTTTTATATATTCAGTTATTGTTTATATATATATATATATATATATATATATATATATATATATATATATATATATATATATATATATATATATATATATATATATATATATTTATTATTATTATTATTATTATTATTATTATTATCAAACTCATTCTCAATGGGGCCTCTACGCCTGTAGACAATCCATATCGTATTGGTAAGTTTTGGTCAGGTAAGTACTCCTCTAAATATAGACAATAGTTTTCTTTATATGATAAAACTACCTCCTCACACTATTCAGTTGTGATCTAAATCTGCCCATATATAGGTAATGTCAGTATTATATATGTCAATATTATAAATAATGCACACATGTTTAGTAATGGATAATTGTCCAATATTTAAATAATATTCACAAGATTTCTGTTTTTGAAGTTTAGATTACATTTTATCCGTGACATGTATATTAAATGGCTTCTATCCCACAAAATATGGGTAAACGTATGCTTTCACACCCCAGTAAGGAAACAAACTCATGGAATTTATAATAGATTTAAGGTATGTTTGGTTAGGTTACTCAGTTCAGTCCCATCCAATACGTATGATTTGATAATTGAAATGGTTTTAGATAGTTTTAAAATATTTGATCAAGTCGTTGTGGGAGTGAAAGTAAACATTTATCATTATATAATTATCCGTTCCTAATCGTCGAATATACAGTGGGACTAAAGAAGTTTTTTAATTTTTGCTGTTTCCATTACCACATAACGTAAGTAGATGAAGAGGTTATCACCCCCTAGACCCATCCATTTTGGAAATTACTTTAACTTAACCAAGTTGATATGATATGAATAATGAGGCTACTGGTCTTGCTTGGGATAAAGACATTAAAACTCAAGACGGTTACTTGTGGTAATAACCTGTGTCATTCAGTTTTTTTGCAATCATCTTAAACAGCAATTCTCTGGTAAAGTTTCTTATCATTTTATAGCAAGATGACTGCATCGTTATGCCAATGAAAGTCTCTCTCTCTCTCTCTCTCTCTCTCTCTCTCTCTCCTCTCTCTCTCTCTCTCTCTCTCTCTCTCTCTCTCTCTCTCTCTCTCTCTCTCTCTCTCTCTCTCTCTCTCTCTCTCTCTCTCTCTCACACACACATTCCATGATTAAAATTATATTAACTAAATCCTATCCCCAGATTACAATGATTATTAATGCAAAGCCCTAGATGAGACAGAAATATATTATAGAAAAAAAAGATAATATTACAATAGCAACGTAAACCAAACTTGTTCATTTGCAAACAAATAAAGAGGACCATATCTAGAAAGACGACCTTTCTGCCAGGCTAAAAGTTTTAAGATTATTCTCCTCAGGTTTTAACTGCAGTCAGTACAAAAGAATATTTACTGTACTTGCCTTTATCCTCATTATTTAATTCACATGCAGTAAATATTTCTGTATAATTTCCAATATGGCTGGTGTACACATGCCCTCGTTTTAGTTCATACTATTAAGGTTATTTTGTGACAGAATTATTGTTTAATATATATATATATATATATATATATATATATATATATATATATATATATATATATATATATATATATCAAATAAGCACATTACATATGTGAAAACATGAATAATTTTTTTACCCCGACCGGGACTCGAACCTAGGACTTATGATTGCTAAGTCAAGGCGCTACCACTACACCACAGAAGGTAGCGCCTTGAGTTAGTAATCATAAGTCCTAGGTTCGAGTTCCGGTCGGGGTAAAAAAAAAAAAAAAAAAAAAAAAAAAAATATATATATATATATATATATATATATATATATATATATATATATATATATATATATATATATATATATATATATATATATATATATATATATATATAATCGCCCACAGTGTTTCTTGCTTAATGATATCCGGATTTTCTTGAGGTATGGAGGTATGATTCGATTTGCGAAATTGTTCCGTTTAGATTCATTCACGCACATTGTCATGCCCTTTAATTGGCTGATTGTTAATGCCTTTCCACTTTTATTTTCTCTGGCACTAATTTCGAAGATCTGGACCATCCTATGTCTGTTAACAGCGTACATGAAGATTTACTGATGCATTCCATATAGTTTCTTTCCTCGGCATTAGTGATACAATTTGAATTTGTGGGCAAAGGTGAAATAATAATAATAAAGCCGGTTTTACGTCACGGACTCCCTTTTCTACCAAGGGCTAGGACGATTGCCTTCTGCGAAGGACTTTTTTTTTACATGTAATCGTTACCCTGAGTGCATGCCCTTGTTAGCCTCAGACTGGCGGGGCGCGATAATAATAATAATAATAATAATAATAATATTATTATTATTATTATTATTATTATTATTATTATTGTTATTATTATTATTATTATTATTATTATTATTATTATTCCCTGTGTTGCTTCTCACGGTATTATTTTTTTTTATTCAGGGCACAAAGTTAATATTTAAAAAATTCTTAAACTTTTACACGGTAAATGACCATTGATAGTGAAATATTCAGTGAATATGTTTCTCCTGTCAGGCTTGAGTGCACACACACACACACACACACACACACACACACACACACACACACAGGTATAGGAGGAGAAAAACTGGAAAAGGTATAGGAGGAGAAAAAACATAAATGCCTGGCAAACCTACAAAAGAGCAAGAAATGACTACCTAAGTAAAAGGAGAGAGGCAGAGAAAGATTATGAGAGGGACATCACCAGGAAGGCGAAAGAAAATCCCAAGCTTTTCCACAGCTTTATCAGAGGAAAACTGAAGGTAAAAGAACAGGTTTTAAGGCTAAAGAGAGTGGATGGAAGCATCACTGAGACGGATGAAGAGATCTGCAAAGAATTGAACAAGGAGTTTCAGTCAGTATTTACAGTAGAAAATACCCCACCCCCTCAGATTGCAGTGATAGAAGCTCAAGGGCCGGTATTAGAGAACATCAACCTTACAGCCACAGTGCTGATGGATTTAGATGTTCATAAAGCTACAGGTCCTGATGACATATCCCCTCATGTGCTTAAAAAATGCGCAAACACAATATCAGTGGCACTAAGTATCATATTTAAGGAGTCATTGGAGTCGGGGGAGATTCCAAGATGCTGGAAACAAGCAAATGTGATACCTATCTTCAAAAAGGGAAGGAGGGATACGGCTCTGAACTATAGACCAGTTTCCTTGACCAGCATAGTTTGCAAAGTTATGGAGAAACTACTAAGGAAACATATCTCTCTTCACTTGGAATCCTTCAACTTTTTGTCAGTGAGGCAACATGGCTTCAGAGAAGGAAGATCAACAGTAACAAACTTATTAGAATTTTATGATGAGGTAAGCCAAATCTTACAGGAAAGAGAGGGCTGGGCAGATTGCATATTCCTAGACTTCCAGAAAGCGTTTGACACTGTTCCACATGGGAGACTTATTAGGAAGCTGCAATTAATGGCTAGAATAGGTGGAAATGTCTTGGAATGGATAAAAACTTACTTAGAAGGAAGGGAACAGAGGGTTAGAGTAAGACACTCAGTGTCTGAATGGAGAAGAGTTAGTAGTGGAGTTCCACAGGGTTCAGTTTTAGGGCCACTTTTGTTCCTTGTATATGTAAATGACCTACCAGAGTCTGTAAATTCATTCATGAATATGTTTGCAGATGATGCAAAGATTGTGAAGAAAGTAAAAAACGAGAACAATGGTAGAGAACTTCAGGAGGATCTAAATAATCTGCATGAGTGGTCAGAAAAGTGGCTAATGAAATTCAATACCTCAAAATGTAAGGTAATGAGAATGGGTACAAGTGCAAGAAGGCCCAAGCTTGACTACTCGGTGGCTGGAGTACAACTTCAGGAGACAGAAAATGAGAGAGATCTAGGAGTAAACATATTGGCAGATTTGTCTCCAGAAATACATATAAATGGCGTAGTAAGGGCAGCATATGCATTCTTATCAAATGTAAGGGTAGCCTTCAGGCACATGGACAAGGAAATGTTCAGAAATATTTATGTAACCTATGTGAGGCCAAAACTCGAATATGCAGCCCCCTTTTGGAATCCGCACTTGAAAAAGCACATAGCTAAGCTTGAAAAAGTTCAAAGACATGCCACAAAACTGGTGCCAGAAATACGCAATCTCGGTTATGATGAGAGGCTGAGGGAATTAGACTTGCCATCACTCGAAGCTAGAAGAGTAAGGGGGGATATGGTGACAGTCTTTAAATTCCTTCATGGTTATGATAGAGTGGATAGGGATCGATATTTCGATATGGCTGGCTCTAGAACTAGAGGTCATAGTTTGAAGCTTCGGAAGAAAACTTGTTTGCAGGATGTAAGGAAATACTTTTTCAGTGTAAGAGTAGTTGATAATTGGAATTCGCTAAGCGAGGAGGTAGTTAATGCTACCTCAATCCATAGTTTTAAGGACAGGTATGATAAGTATCACTAAGTCTAAAAATGGAACCGATCAGGAGACGGGAAGATACGAGCTTTGGGCTCTTTCCCGTAAACAAAATTAGGTAATCACAATTAGGTAATCACACACACACACACACACACACACACACACATATATATATATGATTGAAAATTTGGTGATGGCACTTTTATTGTATATGTAGTAGACAGTTATTACTGAAAAAATTAGAAGATAAAAATAAGAAGAAAAGGGAATCATTTTGAGTGGGTATATAAGTCCCAGTTACTGCAATTAGTGGGTAACCTAACCTGCTCTTAGATCATTCCAACTAAAGGCATAAAAATATATAAAAACATTTCTGGCCGCCCCTTCAGTTTCGTTCTTTTCAAAACCTTGAGTCCTGTCATTCCTCAGCAGCGTTAAAGGGGTTACAGAGGTTGATTATAGTGGTATAGAGACCGGTTCCATCTAAAGACATGTGTGGTTGAAATGTTTGAGTGGTTAGTCATTAGCTTTGTCTGAACTTTTCTTTTCGCTTTCATCATCTCCGAATTGGAGTGATGTTTTTGTAATGCTACTTTAGCTGTTGATACTTAGATATTCCTCTTTGCCACCATTTTTTTTTTTTTTTATGAGTGTGACACTGGGACGGGACGGGCAAAGATAATTACCGCCATTTTGCCTGGGCACCTCGAAAGCGAGAATGTAATAAGTAGAGAGGGGGAGTGTTGTGGCTGGTCACATGTGAAAGGGATTGGAAGACAGGAATACACCAGAATATTCGGTGTAGACGCAGGCACAGAAGATGAATTGTAATGGAAGAAACTCAACATTGAGCTATCTTGGCCTGTCCTATTTCACTCTAAAGTCTTCAGATGAAATATCGCTACGGGCGGATAGTGGCCTCGGCCAACCTGCTACTGTTTGTTTGCTTAATATAGAGGTTAACATCCGATACTAGTCTAGATTATTGATGAGTCCTTCTACATATTCTTAATGAAAGGAACGGTTTCCACTCTGGATATATATATATATATATATATATATATATATATATATATATATATATATATATATATATATTAATTACGCTAATTCCCCACCCAATCTTTTATATATGTCATTTGAGTTTTAGTTCGGAAAACAAATCATATTTTTTTTTCTTATTCTTTGTGGTATTACAACTGTGTTCCCAGTTATTATGATATATTATTTGTAATCATTCATTGTATATGGGTACTCGACCCGGCTGGGCGATAGGAGGGGCCTCCAGCCTTAATTCCCCAGTTTCAGTCCATGTGTGTCCACCCTCAAATGGAGACTAAGAGTGACACAAAAAGTATTGAATCGCTTGTAATTGTACCAGAGCCTATTGGATTTTCATGAGTGTCATATTTTCTTGAATATTTTTTGTCTTTGTAGCATTTAAAAGTTTATATTAATAACCATTGCAAATTAAAACTAAGATATCATCTATCTATCTATCTATTTATCTATCTATCTCTCTATATATTAGATAGGTAGATATAAATTTATTTTATTTTCAAAATCTCTTGGCATCCCTCATATTCTTTTTTTTATTTTTTTTATTTTCCACCTTTCCATTTTCTTCTACTTCTTTCCATTGCTCTTTCTCGGTCCTTCCCAAATGTCTTATTCTATTTCAACTCCTTGCCTCTCCCCCCCCCCCCCGTTTTCTCGAGAAAATCGTCACGCTCTATTAAGAGACTAACGAGACGTGGGGGGGGGGGCTGTTCTGCAGGCGTCCAAATTACAGTTTCTTAGTTGACACTTCATTTATTTATTTATTTTGTGTATGCGTGCATATATATATGTACGTTTTATATATTTCTTTATATTTGTTCTTGTATATATCTATGTATTTCTTTTCTTATTGTGTTTATTTGTTTTATGTAGTTTATATTATATTTTTATATATTTTCTTATTCACGTATGCATTTATGTAAGCTGGTATTCTTCATTTATTGCATTTTATTCAGTTATCAATATTTTTTCTCATTTATTTGTTATTTTTAAATTGATAAAATCTGTATGCTATTTATTTGGTTTTTACATTCCTATCAAAGTGACTAGATAAGAGGATGGGGAGATTAACACATCCCCT